>CAOKZL010004013.1:0-54188 GCA_948472985.1 Iguana delicatissima
AATCCCCTCGGCCCTCTCCTTGCTGAGCTCCACTTCTTCACTGTTTTTCCCGGACCAACAGCTTCAGGAAAAGGTGCAGTATTACCCCAGCTACAATCCCTTCAATATTCCCCCTATCCAGTTTCCTCTCTTTTGCTTCTTAATAGGTCTTGCGTGAGTGTATGAGTGATTGCATTGGTGCATGAGACTTTCATTCAATAAAATTAATTTATTGGACATCTTCGTTTGGTTTTTTGCTTGGCCTGACCCCCTAAAAACTGGGTAAAAAGGCCCCGCTAGGTTACCCTGCCTCTCGCATTGCTATTGCTTGTGCTCTGGCTAGTTTCCATTCCCTATCTCGTGGAGCACATTAAGGCATCCCCCAAGGGACCCCAGAAATCAGGATAACATCACACCCTTAGTCTAAAAGGAAGTCAATGACAAACCACTTCTGAATATCTCTTGCCACAGAAACTCTAGTTGACTTGAAGGAACACAACAACAACAACCACAACCAGAAAGAGACTGGCAATGAGAGTTAAAAAGATATGTAGCTATAGCCAAGCTCTGTTTTGATGTGTTTCAGCCCACCTAGAAAAAACAGTGTGTGTTTTGTCTGTGTCCGTGTCTGTGTCTCCCTGAACATACATTTGTCTGCTGTGAGGTGGGTGTTTTGTAGTACCTTGCAGGGGCAAATCATTGATTTGACATTTGGGACTCAAATCCCATCTGTCCCTTCTATTTAGTTTCTTAGACAGTTTATTGATCCCTTAGCATCATCAGTTTGCCTTCAGAGAAGTGAGTGTGAAAGAGAAAGCTGTGGATTCAAAAGATCTCACCTCTGCCTTGTACTTTGGTAAGATTAAAAGAGAAGTAATTTGTTCACAAAATTGTTTGTCTTGTGAGAAATTTGTGGTTTCAAACAGGCAACATCTACCATGGCAGCCATTTTGTGAATGGGCATGTCCTCTTCATTATAGCCATGCTGTAAGAACACCCAGAAAATGTTCTCAAAAATTCCAGCAGCACAAACACAGTGATCTTCACTGCATATTCTCTAGAGCAACTTAGCACATTGTGTATCTCCACCTAAGCAATAAAAGAGTGGCATTGGAGCAAACCTCATTGCCCGCAAATTAAGCCAAATGCTCTCATCTTATAAGTAATTATTTCATTGTTACTCATGTTAACACTCCCAGGCAGCACACAGTTCATTATTGTTCCTATATAAATGCTTCTCATTCTGCTCATTATTAATTAGCTCTCAAGCACATGTTCTGTTTCTAGCTATACTCAGCCTCACTCAGCTTGACAGTTTGAGAGAACAAAAGGCTGCATTTGTAACAAATGTTCTCCTAGTGAACAGTTTTAGTACACAGAAGGATTAGTGAGTTTACTACATACAAGAGAATAATTAAACAGATTTTGAATATAGAAATATTTCAAATTGGCATCAAAACTCAGCGCACATAAGCCTTCAGTGAGAAGTTGATTAAAATCCTGAGACACATTTATCTTTCTTTGCTTTCCACAGTCTGCCAGAATTTGTACAGGAAAATATTCAGGGAACATTTGCAAAGGACATCTCTAATGGGCTTGATGTCCTTTACAGTTGATTGCAACATATCTTTTTGTGGCTTGAACTGAGATTCAGGTTATTAAAGTTAGGCCCAACAGAAAGAGGGCTAGAAAAGCAGCAAGACCATAACCTAGATTATTTTTCATGGAAATGAAATACCTCAGCTCAACCTTGAGAGTCAAAACTTAATTGCTCTTTGTTTTCAGCTCTCCAGGTTGCAGAAAAAACACATGCATGAAGATCATGTTTACTGAAGTCTGGCTCCTCTCATCTTTGCCTGCCTAACCTAGAACCCAGTGGTGGTTGAGCTTTACGGTCACTTGTGGTAGAAAATATGCCTTTGCCTCCTGCATCATCAGCAATCCACACTTGCCTCCTCTGGCCACCCAAATCTTCCACATTGTCACTTATCTCCTGTTCCCTGCTTACTTCACTAATTCACTCCTCACTCCTCTTCCCTCCCTCCCTCTTGACCTTGCCTGTCTGCCTCTGCTCCCTCCAGAACTGACCATGTCCTTACACATCTGGGTCTAAGGAATTCTCAGAACCAGGCACTGAGAGTTCTCAGAGATCCTCTGTGTTAGCAGTATACCTCTTCCAGGTTGCTCTGGGGCCAACTGTTATGGAATATTGGAAACACAATTACAACTTAAGTTTGTGTGTGTGTGTGTGTGTGTGTGTGTGTGTGTGTGTGTGTGCGAGAGAGAGAGAGAGAGAGGACACTGGAGACCAGGGCCATCTCCACACAAGACTGTTACAGTGCTATCATTCCACTTTCGACCTCCTATGGAATCCCAGGGTTTGCAGTTTCGGGAGGGGCCAGCTGGTCCCTCCTTAAACTGCAAACCCCAGGATTCCATAGGATGTTTCAAGTGGAATCATAGTGCTGTAACAGTCTAGTGCGGAAATGGCCCAGGGCTCAATTCTCCGTTCAGCCATAGAAAGTCACTGGATGACCTTGAGTGCATCATACACTCTCAGCCTCAGAAAATCCTCTGATAGATGAGCCTTAGGGTCAGTATAAGTCAGAAATAACTTGAAGGCATACAACAACAACAACAACAACAACAACAACAGATAGATAGACAGACAGACAGACATGGATATAATCTCAGCAATACAGCAAATTATATATTAAATTTGACAGCAATGCACTGCTCAAAACATTCCATGCATCCAGTGCAGTGCCAGAAAGAATTGACTGCAGGATTCTTTTCCCTGCGTGCTCAGTAGTATTGAAACATTTGGATGAAAAGTTAAACCCCTAAATAAAAAAAATATAAAATGAAAATGAAAAACAGAAATTACACTACCAAAATTTACCCCTTTGTTCCCTTCTAAATAAATAAATGAAAATCCCATTCCCTTATTCAAGGTGAAAAGGGCCCAGTCCTTAGCCCTACCAACCACAGCTCCTTTCCAGCTCCAGCAGTCCCTCTCTTGAGGAATTCAGCTAGCAGATACAGCCCTTTAGGATTTCTCTAACCACTAAGCCAAGCCGATAATTCATAGGGGTTCCAATGTACAAACAGTCTCCTAAGGCACCCTGCCAACAATGCCTGGCCCGGAGAATCCTTAAAGCCAGGCCTTTGGGGTGTGTCCAGCTTTAGAGAACATGACTTTCCAGAGCAGAGGCATCAGATAGTGCCACCTGATGTAGCCACTGCACGCTGCTTAATGGACAGGCCAGATATGGTAGAACCTGGCAATAACTTCTCTTGTACCACCTTGCCTCCCTCTAGCCCAGTGGTTCTCAACCTGTGGGTCCCCAGATGTTCGTGGACTTCAGCTCCCAGAAGCCCTGAGCATTGACCATAGTGGCTGGGGCTTCTGGGAACTGAAGTCCACGAACATCTGGGGACCCACAGGTTGAGAACCACTGCTCTAGCCCTTTAGATTCCACATGCTGGTAGACTTGGCCTGTGTCTACTCTAGACTACAGTATTTGCCTCTAAACTGCACTGGGGCTGACATTTCTAGAATATAATACAACCAATTGAGATGTGCCAGGCTCATGTGACTTCTAAACCCCAAAAGGCCACAGTGTTCAACTATATACATCGTATTGTATTACCATAGTAGTGATGCCTGCACTTATCAGAACTACCTGTAAGTAGGAACAAGTCTGACCAGTTCTTCCTTCCTTTTATCAGTACACCTGACACTGAGATTCTGATACAACCTACTGGAATGACATGGGGCTGGTCACAAAACCAACATCCATTAAAAAAACATACTCTCAATCCCTATCTGAAATCTGTTTAGCATCACCATCCAGTTCAGGCAGGTTCTTTTGCAACCATTTGCTTTACTTTGGAATGCAAAACTGCTTTTTGAAATGACAGAATTTGAAAGTCCTTTTAAAAATTGGCAGGGTGTGTGGAAGGTTGATCCTTAGCACCCATTCAGCCATGCAAGCATAGCCAGATGGTTTCTATTTGCAGATCAGCTCACTACTCCAGGAGCTACATTTGCCAAGGGCAAAAGTCAGCAGAATGCAAACATCTTTATGAATTATCCATGTAAAGAGAGACGTATAAACAATAGGCAGTGTTTAAGCTAGTTTCCTTCATTTTGAAGATTATTAAGGGCTTTAATGCAAGCTTCTTTATATAGCTATTAAATTAGTGCTTCATTAATGAATCCATTTGGTCCATTATTGCTGCATTCCCTTAATTTTCTACAGCTTTCCGTTTGAAAACTAAAACAAAATTGTGGAACAGATTAGCATTAAGTAACTGAACAGTGACAGAGGATGGAAACTAATATGGGAACTCTCTCTCCTCTTAATTTTCCAAAAACATATTTTCTACTATTGTTGATATTTTATTAGCAATGCCCAATTTATTATTAAGCCCAAATTTTTTTTCGTACATAGGACAGAGACATGAGTCTGGTAACTCATCTGTTTTACAAGTATGAAGTTAAAATAGTTGTCTGCTTATATGAAAAGTCCAATCTCTCTTTGGCCTATACTTCTCCAGTATCTAAAGCTCCCAGGCCAGCTCACTGCCATTTGCCCATAGCCCTCCCATCTATGTCCATGTGAGGTTACCTAAATCTCCCAAGCCTTTTGACCTGCCCAGCATTCCTTTTGAAAGTACTTACAGACAATGTAAAGCCTTCTGCAATTCCAAGTTCTTTCCAGTTCCAGAAATCTGCAAAACCCACAAAATGCAACCATACTTTTCCGCAACACGGAATCCACAAGTTGAATAGGCAAATCTGCTGCCCTCCAGATTTCTTGGGACTATCATTTCCACAATCCCTTACTATTGGGCATGCTGGCTGCGATTAATGGAAATTGTAGTTCAAAACCTACTTTCTTCTCAACACTCTGAAGGCCATTTCTACACTACATTGTTCTAATGCTATTATTCCACTTTCAACATCCTATGGAATCCTGGGGCTTGCAGTTTAGGGAGGGGCGAATTCTCAGCCAGAGAGCTCTTTTGCTTCAGTAAACCACAAACTGCAGAATAATAGTACTATAACAGTGTAGAGTGGAAATGGCCAAAGTTCACAGATTTCTCTGAGCTGCCACAGCAGTTAAATAACAAAAAAAGCTGGAGCCCATCCACACTACAGTGGGCCCTCAGTATCCACTAGGGTTTGGTCCAGGACCCCACCCTACCACAGCCCATGGATACCAACTTTCATGGATGCTCAAGTCCCATTACCTACAACGGTGCAGTAAAATGGTGTCCCTTGTATAAAATGGCAAAATCAAAGTTTGCTTTTTAGATTTTTTTAAAAAATATTTTCAAGCTGTGGTTGATTAAATTTGTGGATACAGAATCTGTGGATATGGAGGGCCAGCTGTACATAATCAGAGTTTTATACTCCACTTCAACTGCTTATGGAATCCTGGGATTTGTAGTTTGATGATGCACTGGAGCACTCTGGCTGAGAATCTTAACTACCCACTGTAAGACGCAAACCCCAAGATTCTATTGTGTAGTACAAAATGGCACCAAGTTGCACTTTCCATGCTGCAATAGTTTCAGTGGCTTTTGCTGCATTTTCAGGTAGAATACATAGTGGTGGTTATGACTCAGGCTCAGATTATTTGAAAGTCTTAACTCCCTGTATGAACCTGTCCAATTTTTAAGATCCTTGGGGGAAGGCTTTATTTCAGTCCTACCATGGTCACAGGCAAAAATGAGAGGCCTTTTTGGTGGCTGCTTCCAGGTTGTGGAAATCTCTCCCATGGAAAGCTAGGCTGCCCCATTAGGGTCTCTTTCCACCAGGAGCCAAAGACCTTTTTACTTAGAACTGACCTTTGGTCATTAACTAGTTGCTGCAGAATACTCTTTTAATCCATGTGCGTGTGCTGCATTTTCATTCTAAGTTATGTTTTAAATACTCTTAAGTTTTTAAATCAATGTTTTAATAGGATAATCTAATTTTTAAAACCTTTTTATTATAACAACTGTATTTTAGCTACACTTGTTTTAATCTGTGCAGTGAGCCACTTTGACTCCCATACTGGGAGGAAGGCAGAATGGAGCATCTATAAAAATCTTACAACTGGGACTGCACGGTCAGCTCCCAACTTTCACGTGTTTAATTTCCACATATTTGATTATTCATGAATTTGTAGCTGCTAGCAATGTAGCTACAGCCATACAGTACTGTACTCTAGTGATGGAGAGGGGCTTCTGAGGGGCTCACTGACTCTGCCTCCCTCCCTCCTCCTCCTCCTGTTTCCCCACTCCCAGACCTTCCCTCTCCGTCTTCTTCCCAACCACACTGAAGGAAATTTTTGCAGCTGGTCCTCCTCACCTGGCACCTGCCTCTCCACTGGCTGCTCCCCAGAAGTGGGGGAATCATGAAACTGTCCAAAGAAGGACGTGTGCACATGAAAATCAATAACTCAGCTCCTCAGAGATTCACAGCACATTGGGAGACAAAACACATGAGTTGTCTTGGTACCTGCCAGCTTCATTCATGTGTTTTGTTGGTGGGAGAGGAGGAAGAGGACGAGCAGCTGCAGCCCAGCACTGCAAGGATCTATGGCATTTTCTAGGAGAACGTTTGGAGACTTGTGCAGCCCACAGTAGTCTGGCACAGGTAGCCTCGGAGTGAGGTGGAGGTGCCCAGCCTTCTGACAATCCAGGGCCTTTTCTTGGAGAAGGCTTCAAGGGTGGTGGAGGCCTCGAGGTACCAAAGCAGCAAAGGGCAGAGCCATTGGCATGAAAGGAGATAGAGAGGGGCAGCCCTCTGCCCTGGCTGCTGCAAAAATCTCTTTCAGTGTATTTGTCTTTCTCTTCCTTCTCCTTGGAAGGATGACAGCACTGAAAGAGATTTTTGCTGCAGCATAGACTCTGACATGCATGTCTGAGGGGTCTACGTGGTTTTTCCACTTTTGCAGGGATCCTCCACCCCTAACCTGTGCAAGTTGAGGATCCACTGTATTACTTTTGCCTCCAAATGCTGGTTTCAGCTGTATCTGACTGGTTCTTTTTTAATAACACAGTCAGATATACTAACCATGCTTTATCTCTCAAGATAGTAATACTGAAAGTCTAAATATGTTTGCTAGGACACAGGTAGATAAATCTGACAAATTCAGAAAGTTACAAGACTAAACTTCCATCAGCCTAGTCAACATGGTGGATGGTGAGGATGATAGGAACTATAGTGCAAAACATGTAGGTTACTTTCCTGCTACCACAGAGCAAGTCCCATTATCAGCAGTGGGATTTACTTTGAAGCAAATATGCAAAGGCTTGCACTAGAAGTGGCTATTCAGAGGCAGCTTTCACTAATAACAATTTAATGAAGCCAAGAGACTACACCTGTCCTATGTATAAGAATTATTCTAGCCTAATGTGAATGACATAATACATTTGGTAAAACTTGAGATTACTCAGTTGCCGAGCGGAACATTTTTAATATGGATGATTCACATGCATGCAGATCACTTGATTCCATGAGTAACAATAAAATGTACAAAATTCTGCTTCCTGAACATGGTATCCTGAAATGTTCAGTCTGTGGAGTTTCTAGATGTGATGACTGTTTAACACATACAGCCCAGAACTGATGGTGGAGTAAGTTATTAACAACCTCAGATTTGCGCCAATACCTATTTAAGGAATGAAAGCACTGTGGTTCCTTGTTTTATGAACTTTAGTCCTATATGGGAGAAACTGGAGGATTAAGTAAATAAATACTTTAAAATCTCCATAGCAGCCAGATTTATTATGACAAAAAAATGTAAAGACTGATCAAAACCAAAGTAGATTTGCTTAGTTCATTGTAATAAAACTTAATACAATTAGTAAAATAACAACAGGTTTAAGAACAGAGAATTTTCCAGCTTCTTCAAAGGCAGAGCTTCTGGGATATGCTTAACCGGAAGGGCAGCTCAAGTCTGTCTCCTCTAGCAAAACTTAGAAGTCTTACAGCAGCATTATTACAGTATGCATTTTTGTGAGGAAGACCTCCAGTAGAATGTATTGTCAAATCTCCGCTCAGGACAATTCATGTAATACCTATACTCCGAAGTGGAAACATGGTGATGCAAAAGACAAGTTGGGTCAAATACAGCATGGCATTCACACTAGAGTAGGTGCGGGGGGACTACCTCCATGAGAAGTTGCACATCAAAATCCCCAGGTTACATGATCACAGGGAAAAAAAGGAACAAGTAGTGATTTTGCTGTTTATTGAGGTATATATAAATAATCTTTCAATATCTGAGGTGTCAGGAGCCAGGGGACTCTGTTCATTGTGAGTAGCTCCCAGATTAGGAATTTGTCACTGGTTGGTAGCCCCAGGATCAAAATCTTATCACTTGTAAATAACCAACAGATCAGGATCATAGTACTGGTAAATAGCTACAGGATCTGTATAACAGAACAGCTGAGCAGCCTCTGGATCAGATGGAGTCAGTGGGGTGGAAACTGTAGTTCACTCCAATATATGGACCAGACAGTTGACTCATCTTCCCCAATCCTCCTTCCATTCTGGACTGGAAACCAAGTCTTAACTCTCCACCCAAGTCTTACATCTTCAG
Source organism: Iguana delicatissima (assembly GCA_948472985.1). NCBI lineage: Eukaryota > Metazoa > Chordata > Lepidosauria > Squamata > Iguanidae > Iguana > Iguana delicatissima. Next base: position 8,583 of record CAOKZL010004013.1, read on the forward strand.
GTCCGAATGAAGGTCCTTGACCTTTCCTAGCATGTCATGCACCCCTTCAGGCAGTCTCTTCCATTTAGGGCTGTCTGTTTATTAATCCTCTCGGCAGACACCAGGCAAATGTCTCTAGATGGAAAGATTCCCTCACTCACCCCCAAGATTGGAAAGTTCACTCATTCTGGTGGCAGGACAAGTCTAGAGGGTGTTTCTCCAGGGGAAGCACTGTCAGTGCTACCAATTCTCCTTCAAAGTGGCCACCCGATCCTTAAGTCTTCTGCAGCTTCTAATCTCTGCCCTGGTTCAGTTCTTCCTCCCTCTCTGCTTAGCAGCTAGCCTTTGGAAGGGATGCTCCACGACCCCTCACTGCCATGTTCCAACTATACAAGACACTTGACAACTCCCTCACAAGCCACTTGCTAAGGACTCAACTTTTGCAGTAGCACATCAAAACATACCACACTGATGGTAACAATCTAAACCAATATGTTTTCTCATCAACAAGAATGTTCCGGTTTGAAAAGGAATTAATAGAATACCCATTTTGAAGAATGGCATGCTTATTTTGAAAATTAAAATAGCTGCCAGGCCTGGACAGCAATCTCACCATGTTTTATCATAAGCAAGGTCTACTTTGTTCAATGGTGCTTACTCACTAGTGAGTGTGTTTAGAAATGGAGTCTTAATGCTGTATGGAAGGAGAAAACAGTTATGTGCCTTCAAATCGGCTGTTGACTTACAGTGATCCCATGAATTTCATAGGGTTTTCTTAGGCAATGAATATTCAGAGGTGGTATTGCCAGTCCCTTCCTCTGAAATATAACCCATTCATTGGCGGTCTCCATCCAAGTACTAACCAAGAGCAATCCTGCTTAGCTTTCAAGATCTGATAGGATTTGGTGCCTTTAGGGTATTTGGAATACAGAACTAGAAAAATCCACAGGCTGTTTTAACCAATATCAGAACTGGGCCAGCATCATTCTTTCTTCACACAAAAAAAGAACTGCAGGAGTTTTGGACCATTCTGAATCTTCTTCATCATTCGATGTATAACATAGCCATAAAAGACTGTAGTTGCAAATTCTACAGAGCAATCACGTATTCAGTACCCTTTTGTTAATCCTCTACAGATACCTCTTGAATTGACGTTATCTTCAAACCAGTGAAACAGCTGCAAGTGTGGCAGGGAACAGCAGGCAATCCTGGTTCCCTCTGCCTACAAATGATGGGAAATAGGTACATGCACAAGTTTTTATATTTGCATGTTAGAATTTTTCAATATGAAAAGGCCTGGTTTTAATTAATTAAAGGCATTTTATCTTCATCCATCAGTTATGAATTCAGATTGCTGGAATTAAGGTTTTAAGTATCAAATTCACAGTAGTAGATCCTGATTAACACTGTGTTAGCAGGTTTACTCCCTCAGCAGAGTTACACTTAAGGGACACTGCCATTAGACTGGGGAAGGAAGTCGTTTTTATGGATACTTTCTGATACAGCCCTTTGGCCCTTGAAAATCTTCTCTATAAGGGTGGTGGCAGTGTGGGGGATGATGCACAGGAAAAAAAAAATTCTCATATTGGGGGCTGGAAACAAATCAGCTATTTCAGTGGCTTTTAAAACTACCTCCCAAGTGCTATCAACAAAGCAAGGCTAGAGTTTCCATACCAATTTTCAGAGTTATTGAGGTCTTTCACCATTATATACAACTCATGCATGTTGAATACAAAAAACATACACTGAAATTGATGACATAGCTCTAAATCTATGAAATCTAAAAGCAGGATTTCCCTAAGGTTTGCTGACTAAAATGTAATACTTGCAATTGAAGGAAACACATTTTTCTATATATAAATCTACAGAAACACACATATTCAAGTAACAGCACAGGTAGAGGTGCAGCTCAGTTAATGAAGCCAGTGTGTTCGTGGGCATTCCTTCTTTAACAGAAACTCTGGTACTGGTGGCAAAAGGTAACATGGAAAGAACACAGATAGGTTCCTATGCTGCCAAAAAGAGCAACTGAACATGTTTCAGTGGATGTTTTATACAAAACTAGCACTGTGCACACGTGAAATGAAACAACCAGGCCATCTAAGCCTTGCGTAAGAAAACAAAAATATTCTGAATCTTCTAGAAACCACTTGAAGGCTGCTTTCAAACTGCACACAAGGATAAAGTTTTCTTTCACCAGTTTCCACTTCTCTGAACGATTTCTATTTTGCCAGCTTAATTTACAGATGGGGGGAACTGGTGAGGTAGCTTTATCTGTTTTCCTTTTTTTCTCTGTTTTACTGTTCACGCACACTCTATAATGAAGGCAGCTACTGTTTGCCCTGTCTGTTGTAGGCAGGCACACAGAAGCTACAGTAGGATCTGTGACAGTAGAAGCCCATTCTTTCCCAAATCAAGCTATACCATTTACTGCAGACATGCTGATGCAAACTGACACTGAAAGTCTGTATTTCTCTGTCCTTCCTTCACCATCCTCCCAAGGCCAACCAATGCTCACTAAAAAAGACTTCCAATTAGACAGAGAATGAGGAAAAGGGGGGCTGGGGCTGTGAAAAGACTTCTTTATCAAAAGTTTATGTTAATAATTCTATTTGTAATGCATCTCATGTTTCAGTTTTGCTGAATGTCTACGTTCATTCAGACAGCAGGATGTTCTGGCTTTTGTTTGTTCCAGTTCTCCAAATATTCTTCTTCTTCTCTGCCTGTAAGGTTTTTATTACATTACAATACAAAAACTTTTAATTTTTTTAATGTGAAAATTGCTACAAGCAGCCATCTCTCCATTTCAACACTTAAACTATAATATATAATTTAAATATCCCTCATTGCAGCCACATATAAAAACGTTAATCTTAAACAAGGAAGACTCCCTTGATGCTTATTGTAGCTGTTGTATTAACAACCATTTTAGGCAGTGGGTGGTACCCAGTTAGCAACAGGTGGCACCCAATTATAGATTCTTTCAGCTGGGACGGGGAAGTTAAAATTCTCATTTCCTTCTACAGCTCCCCCCCAAAAAATACACACACAGAGTATGCTTTCAAAACTGGTTACAGATGGTAGGGAGATTCAGTAGAAAAGACTGGGTGGAGAGCATGGAAGGAGATGAGGGAAAAGACATAAGAAGAGATCTGTTCACACAATAGTGGATGTTGTCCAGTACTGATAATATTTATGGAGACAGATCATCTGCTTTTCTTCAAAGTTGCCTCTATAAACAAAATGCCCTAAAGACACTGAGACACTGGAAACTAAAGTGGTTCCAAAATAAGCCATAATCCAACAATTTTGCTTTAATAAAAGACATTTTTGGACAAACTGCTTGTCTAGTTCTGACTGATCAGAAATAAATTTGGGAGCAAGCAATGTAACAGCTGTCAGTTTTAGGCAGCAGTAAGCTCATGGGAACCTCCAGTCTTGAATATATCTTGCAGGTGAATACCAGATAAATATTCACTAGCCCCTGCCATGAGTCAATGATGGTTACTGCATTAAGGTAAATGTTATGCATACTCAGCAGTACTGTCGAGCTTACTGACACACTCACCAAACAACCCTCTGCTTACCAAGTTGCTTGCCTGTGGCACAAACACAGAGTTTGAAGCAAATCTGTTGGTTTAAATTATTCCAAACTCAGAACCTCATCTCATTACTCGCTATGTGTACTCAGTCACTGAATCAGGAAATACATTCAAGTTCTTACATCTGTAACCTCTACATTAATTCCCCATGTTAAGTATAAATACTCCGTGACACACATATACATCCATGTGCACATGATTATTTCAGTCCTTCTTTGGAATATCTTGATAAAATGTGTGTTCTGACGAAATGGATCAGCTTGGTTTCTGTGAAAAATATAGCAGCAAGAGTTGCTATAAAGCAGACTCCTCCCACAGCAATGTGAATTAACCTCGCCATCCACCCTTTATCACAGCACAGAAACACCTATGAAGAAAGCAAATATCTGTTATTATTTATGTATTTCTAGTGTTTATGTATCACTCTCAGCCTGCCAGGGTTCCTAAACCAATGCACAGATTTTTAAAAAATCCTTTAAAAACATTTTTTAAAGCCCCACAATTATAACAGTCCCCAAAGCTAATCCTCAACCAGGTTCTAAGGAGTAACGGTCCAAATACACGTGGAACAATTGGCTGCCTGCCAGAAGTTCCTTAGGAATAGAGCTTGACCTCTTTGGGAGGGAGTTCAGCAACCAGGGTGCTGCCACAGAGAAAGCCTTCCTTTTCCTATTCACCAACGTAGCCTTGCAGGGTGGGAGGGCATACAACAGAGCCTCTAGGCAGGCTCCAATGGTGGCTTTTCATGAATAAAAGGGATCTGCTGTTTCTCTTTCCAATAATATTCAACTTTTTTCCACTAACACTATTCTTAACTATGTTCCTGCAGCTACAGTAATCTAGAAAGCAGCTTTACATACATGCTAATGTCAGTTTGACAAGCATTCTATCAGTGACAGCTCCCATTTGGGCGGTAAAATGTGGTCAGCCTACTATCCAGCATGCCAAAACAGTTGAAGAAAACAAATGGAGAGACTGAGGCATCTCACATTTATGGCAAGTAGGCAAAGAATTTTGTTCAAAACATTTCAGATAGTCTTAAAAGTAAGCAATCTACCTATCGTTAGGAGTGTTTCCTACTATTCATTGCTTCTTAAGAAATGCATTATGCAAATACAGAAATAAAGTTACAAAGTTAATTTACAACATTAATTTTCCACACCAGTATGTATTTCATAGCTAGATACATAAGTTATTTGTAAACAATCTGTATATATGCTGCAGGCACAAGTGGCACTTTTCAGGCTAGCTAATTAAAACTACTTAATGTTTCATTTAATTATAAAAACTGAACACACTTGGCTTTTCCTATTTAAATTTGATATGACTAATGCAACAAGAATCTGAGACCCACACAGTTATAGTGGAGTATAAATACAATTATATTGAATTAGACTGTTGTGTTACTTGTGTTACTTGTGCTAGCTATTGCACCACTATTGTACAACAATCATCTCCCCAACCAAATAGGGTCAGAGGAAAGATGTAGGAAGATGGAGAGAGAAAAGGAAAGAGGACAGCTGAAGCAGTGAGGAAATTATGTTTGGAAAGTGTAACATACAAACAAGAATGGAAAACGAAAAGAAAGCACAAATGAAAAAGAAGCCAAGGTACAGCAACAGCAAAGGTCATAAATATATGAAAAACAACTGACACGACAAGTAACTAGAGGTAGGATTCAAGGTCAGCAAAGGAATGGTAAAGGACATAAAAGGAACAAACTGTGGAACACAAATAAGAATTAAAAGAAGAAAGCTGAACAGTAGATGTGCAGTAGAAATTAAGACAGAGATGTGCAGGGGCAACATCTTAATAAACACATGAAGCCATATGAACTGACTCAAAGTGACTCCCAGAACAGAGGTGTCATTACCAGGGTCATAGCATCAGAGGGGCTGCAGAAAAGCAGACCCTTGTGGTGTCAACATAATATGACTGAAGCATACTTTGTCAGGGGCACAGCTGACATTACAGTTGGGAATCGCAGGATTTGGAACTTATTTCATTGCACTGTGGAGTAGCACTGTCCATGCTGAGTTTATTCCCTCTTATTATTGTTAATACTCTTATTGTTCATATTATCAATCCTTTTTTATTAAGATAGTTCTTATTACAGCATGCTCCTATTATGAATATTACTATTCATAATGATGTAGCTATAATTTATATTTCAGATGGCATACTTACCACCATAAACAAGCAGGGCTGTCCATACTTAAAAAAAAGTCGGGTTGTGCAAGGGATCACATTTGCACTGGGCAATGCTGCCACAAGCATAATACCATGTACACAACTGCATTTACAGGTTTGACAGAAAGTAACTGCTTGTGCAACTGTTCTTACATTAGCAGAGTGCTTCAACAGGTTCCCAGCCAAAAACCTATTTTAGTCATCTATTCCAACAGAGTGAAAGCAAGATTTTAAGAAAGGTAGCATCACTCACCTCTGACACACCTGTGATGACTCCACTAATAACATAAACCACAATAAGCAATGGAGAAATAAGAAGGCCTCTTAGAGGCCTGTAAGGGCTTTCTTTAAAATATCTGTAGATGTAATGGATGCTGTGTCCTATTCGGATCCCCATGTTGAAGCAGTTTGCAAAAATAAAACCTATGCTGCCTTGCCAATAGGTCAAGAAATAGGACATGCACAAAAATATGAAGGACAGAGCTAGCATGACAATGTTGTACCTGAAATTAAAGAAAAACAAAGATTACTGTTTCAGTACATTTGCAGTTAAACTTCTAAAATGGTGGTAGCAAGGAGAGAAAATCTTTTGGAACAGTATGAAGAGCAAACCTAAGTCTGTTATATATGAAGAATTCCCTTCAGTTAGTGGTTAACAGATTAATTATCAGTCAGTAATCAAATCTCTTCTCAGCCATCAATTTAATTTAATGGATGGCCATACCCAAGAGGTGTGCACATGTGAACATGTGCCTTTAAGCTGCCAATCAACTTATGTGACTCCATGAATTTCATAGGGTTCTCGTATACAAGGAATATTAGAGGCAGTTTTGTCACTTTTACATACAGCCCAGAACACCTGCTATTTGTTGGTGGTCTCTCTTCCAAGTATTAACCAGAGCTGACCATGTTTAGCTTCCAAGATCAGACAAGATCTGGTGGCTTTAAGGTATTTAGGCAGCTTATGCCTAAGGTACTACATTATGCCAAAGACACTACAATACTGTATAATTATTTTGGGGAGTGGAGGGGAGGGCAAACACTTTCTCAAGGTGTGGAATTCATCACCAATTTAGGATTAAATTAGGCAGTCCATTTTAAAACATTAAATGGCCATTAAGTTCTACTTCTCGAACGAATAGCTGCTAAATTTTTGTCATCATCACTTGTTAGTGAGATTATATATGCCAAACAGAGCACTTGGCCTTAAAAGAGAATGGATAGTAAATAGAACTTTGGTCTTCAATGATTGTCAAAATTTATTTTTCTGTGCCACGAATGCCAGCTTACGACAGTGTCTTTGTATGATTCAAGAATGAAAATATTTTAAGATACGGGCTTCCTCCTCCTCACATACATTTAATTTACAGAAATGCTGGAAGAAATTCAGCATGGCAAACAAAAACTTAACATATTATCCTAAATTTTCTTTCAAAAGTACTTGTATCATTCTTTGACTCATAAACATACTGTGCCAACACAGCTTCATTAGTTCACAGAGGCACACTCATACAGAAAAAGTGAGCGAATAACTAATTCATGAAAATGAAAATTAATTCAATACTGTACTGATTTTACAGCAGAAGACTGTAATGAGCATCTTCAAGAATGCTGTCTTTCACCAGAGGATACCTTTACTGATTCTGTTGTTTCAAATTAATCACATCCCACAAATCCACCTTAAAGGCATCATACACTCATACTTGGCAGAAAACACAACTGAAATAAAATAAAATAATAACAGAGCATCTCTCTCAATGGCACAGTGACAACAGCTGGCACAGCACACTGTATTATCCCAAATATTTAACTCAAAGCAGCATGGAGTTTAACATTTGTTTTTAGCAGCGAAAGATTTCCATAAACTTTGATTGTGACAAGCAGTGTGACTGCCTGTATCTGCTTCACCTACTGTAGGAGAAAGGCATCCTAAGCTCAACAGTAGAGTTTGTTGAGGGTACATCCATGACATCCACAAGGCACTTGGAATTAACAACTGTTCACCAGCAAAATAGGCACACGGAAGAAAAGGGCCAGCTTCATACTTGGAAGGCTTATAGTTTTGTTTTTTAAAAAAATATTTTTTAAATACTAAACATTACCTAATCCAATAATGGTTTAACAAACTCAATTTTTTTTCCCATAAAATTTTTTGGAAGGCTTATAGGTTTTTGGATGCTCTTTATTTTCCATCACTGCATGACATACAGTTGTTTTAGAGCACAATTATCATGGAATGGCATCAGTGGCAGCTACTACTGTGTCACCTGCAGGACTGGGATTAAATCACAGACATGGGAGAAAGACACCAATCATGCTCTGTGTACCGATCCTCTGAAAGGCTACTGATCTTAGGACACACACATTTTTCAAGGCTAACTGTCACACTTAAACAATTGTATTTTTCCTACCACGATATTCTACGGGAATAATTTTTATGCCACAGAGACCTCTGAGAGAGTGCAATGCGAGTCCATGTTCTTCGGGGTCCTTACTAGTCAAGCCACGGAGGAAGGTAGGTAGATTTTGTTCCTTCTGTGACATTCTCCTCCATGAGTAAATAACAGTGGCTTTTTTTCTTCATAGCTCTTTATACATTTTCTGTGTGTATTTGATGAGACTGTCACTACAGTCTTATTTCATTCTACTGATATTCCATCAGGGCTCAGCATTTTAGTATTTCTCAAGTTAGTATGATATCTTCAGAATAATAAGAATGGCTTAACACATTCCATGGCTAGAAAAGTAATCACTACTGTGAGGAATCGAGGCTAGTATTAATTTAGATTCCATGTCTCATTCAAAACAAATAATAATCTGAAGAGAATCAAAGAAAAGCTATACTAAATTATCATGTACTGTGATTGTGTTTAACCTACCTGTCCACTTCTTCTTTGCACATTGAAGCAAATGTAAAACATTCTGTTATCCCGTTTAGAGCAATTAGCAAGACATATAAACTATAACAACGCAGGAGACTTGGACCTGAGAAAATATTGTGACAAGTAGATTAATAAAACTGAAAACTCTCATTACTGAACTCTGAGCAGTATCACTCATCCAAATAAGAATGAAGTTAATAAATTACAACACATTCACCCATTGTAACTTGCAGTTATGTGGTACTCAGGAAAAAAATATTCCTCCTGATACCTGAACAGTAAGATACACACAGTTTATTCATTTCTGTACTTCAAGGCATGCATGCATGCGCATGCACACACGCACACACACAATCCAATATGGAAAGCAGAAGAACTAATTAGGTGTTCAATGTGGGTTCAAAATTCTGGTATACAATGAAATAAGGTCCATTGTGTTACCAAAACAGATTACTGTTAAACTCTGCATTTCACATCGATTGGCAATCTCACATTCTTAGGCTCTGCAAGTGCCAGAGAATCCTTCATAGTAGAAACAGCAAAATTGTTCAGCATTGAAGACCATCAAAGGCCTATCACAAGGCAGATGGCTGCCGCTAATCTGCATATCATTAATGGAATTTATACATCATTTCCATGAACATGGCAGATGCCAACTACAGTTGATTGACACATTGTACTTACTCCAAAATTAATTTCAAACAAAAATAAAAAAAATTAAAGAACATAGGAAGCTGCCTTCAACCAAATCAGACCAATGAGCTGTATGAAGTGGTACCGTCCACATCAACTGCGAGCAGCTGTAGGCAGTTTTCCAGTGTCTTAGAAAATGTTTGTTCTCTACCTAGCTACCTGCAATGCCTTACATCACAGGAGGGCAACACATGGCCCACATACATGCACCAGCCATTTTTACAGCCACTCCCCAGCCCCTGCATGCCACATTCAAATTGCACCAGCACAGAAGCGAAACAAACTACGTTTAGATACTATAGGAAGGTCATCAGGAAATTCCTTATTGGACTGTGGAATTACCTTCTCAAGCTTCAAAGAAGCACAATTCTATTCTAAAGTAAACACTGAACTCATTTTGTTTTTACATCATGCTGTGACTTTCAACACATCAGTGGCATGTGTCACCAAATTTCATATATTTCATAGTACCTTGGTCAACAAGGTCAGTAAGATATTTGATTGATAAATACTGGCTGACACAGAACAAGGTGCACAATAACAACCCTAAGAATTTGCATTGCTACACAGTTTTGCCATCTGAAAGGATATTTTTAAAAAGTATTGCAAATTTGCTAACACAACATAATCTTATGCATGTTTACTTGGAAACATTCCCCACTGGGTGGAGTAGGATCATGACCTTAATCAAACGGATGCAATTGCTGCTGATCTGTTTCCAATTAGCACTATTTTACTGATAATTTTTAAGACACCAAACTGAAGCAACATGGCAAAAAAAATCTAAGGAGCAGCATACAAGAGAATTAACAGTACTTGAGGATGTTTCCCTATTCTTCCAAATAAAACATATTCCACAAAAACAATGTTATCTCTTGTAAAAGACCTTTTAAGGATTATGGTACTATAATAATTATTATCTTCAAGAGGGTTTAATACCAAGAATAACATAACTAATGCTACTGTAAAGAAAAGCACTACTTCCCCCAACAGTAGCTGAAAGCAATATAAACTGGTCAACCTACCATCACTATTACTCTGTAAGACACAAACTGGATTAATTTTCCAAACAAAGGAAAAATAGACTTTTTCTCTAGTCACATTATGGGACATCCAGTTTGAATGTGGCAACTAATTTGTATCAGTTTTTCTGCACAGATAGTATTTTCAGTAAAAGAAAAACAGAGAAGATTTTCAAAAGACAATTCTCTATTGATGAAGCTAGTTTCAGAACAATACCAATCATTACCTGATCCTATACTGAGCATTGGACCTCCATAAAAATCTAGTGCCAGCTGAGAATATGCATAACCAAAAACCGTAATGGTCAGGCCAATAAGAAGCACTAGTTTTAACAATGATTCTAAGACAGCTGCAGCCATGGAGATATCATCCTAAAAAAAGAAATGCATTCATTTAACAGATGCAACTGAACAACATCTCTTAAATTATAGCAACAAATTTATACAGTTATTAATTAGATTTTACAATCCATTATTTTTAACTTGCTTTTTACAGGCAAATTCTAATAATTAAATAGCATTTACATCTGTAGTCTGAATGTACTGAAAGTTCTAGACAGAAGCAATAAATTTGTATAAATTCCTTCATGAAGCAAAACATCAGGAAATGCACAAAAATCTGCTAAATATGTTGACAGAACTAGCTCTGACAGCATCAGAGGAAAGCAATAATACTGGGCATCAAGTAAATGGCACAATATTTTTGATGCCTTTAGCAAATCTAGCGTTCTTGAAGTACAAAATTACGTAATACAATATACATGTACAATCCAAAAAATAAGCTATCCTTAATTAGAATATTTAGTCATCCTATGTTCATACCACATTGAACCAAATACTTTATTTACCTCCATGAAATGTACATCATGAAAAGGAGATTTATTTAATACACTCACGCACAAAAAAATGCACAGTGCTTGTGCAGAAGACAACTATCTGATCCTCCAGGCATTTCCTCAAAACCAAGTCCCACTGATTTCAATGAACTTATTCTAAATGAGGGTGGGCAAACTGCAGCCTGTCAGCCACATGCAGTTCCCTCTCCTTGGGGCTGTTTTTATGACTCCCAGGGCCCCTCAGGGGTATTTTCTGTTCCAGCATGCCCCCAAATGCACACTGGCAAGTCTGGGAGCTTCCTATTCCTAAATGTCCCCTAGGCAGTATGGTGCGTATTTTTATTACATTTTGTGGGGCCTTAATACCCAAAACATGGTGAAAATGCCCTCACATCCCCAGAGACATTTGGGGCCTTTTGTTTGTTTGTTCGTTTGTTTTTGCAGGAGTAGGTCTGAACCTCCAAGGTCTCCTTGGGGATTAGTGTTCCTTAATTGCCCATCCCTGTTTCCTACGGAACAAAACCCACCTTTAAATCAGACACCACAGCATAAGTTATCAGAGTTTCATAAATTTCTTAGATATTCCTTTTATAATCTAACAATTATTTATGACTTGTTACAAAACTATTATCAAAAAAATAAACAGGAATAATATTGTGTTCATCCTTTTACAGATGAGAATGCCTGTACAGAGAGTTTTGTTCTTTTCCTCAATTATATTTTCAAACTTGCTATATATCTGTAGTTATTTTAATTGTAATACCAATGCAAGGTAGTTTATAAATAGCTGAAATAAGTAGATGTTTTTTATTGTTTACTTTAAATGTAAATTTTCAAAACTACTGCATAATAAGACTAAATTTACCTGTTTTTGCAGCTTGATATCTTTTCCTCGTTCAAGAACCTTAGCAAAGTAAACATAAAAACTCTCCTCTATTGGCAAAAATATAAATCTAGCTGTCAGAGAACCGAGATTATTCACTATATCATATATACCTTTATAAAGAAACAGAAAAACATAGTTAAATATTCACATTACTGTTTTTCAAATTGAAGTACACTCATTATTGACCATCGTAAGAATGGTGCACATCTTACAATTCAGTGAATTACGCTAGTATCTCTTTGCAAAAATACCTTTTCCATTTTACAGTTTTATTAACAATATCAAGGTAAACACTGCAAATGTCATAACATAGTTATAAGATCTATGAATGTATAAGCTCTACAGTGTTCACTATGAGAGATCTTTTATACCATTCAGCAAATATCAAAATGTAATGAAGAACAGCATTGTTTTTCACTACTAGCAGGCAATGGTTAGGACATCTTTTAAGGCCCTCCATAAAACTCAACAGAAAATGGCAAATCATTTTTAAAAGTTTCAAATGTATTATTTCCATGCAAATTTGATACAAAATAAAATTTGCTTCTTCACATTTACTTTAAAGTTATTCATCAATCAAATAACAAAGGTAATATGTGCCAATTCCTCTCCTGAGTAATGTGGGATCAGATTACCACTTTCTATGTTCTTGTTGCTAAATATTACACTATGTGGTAAATCTAAGCATGTTGAGACCCTCAATCATGTGTACATTACAGCCATATGGTGAGCTAAGTGCTATTCCTACAATGATTCTGCACCAGTATCAGCTAGTGGCTCCCATGTCAGTAAAGCAGATTATATGCTCTGAGCTTCATTCCAAACTTTAAAGCAGTTATCCTGGATCTATTCAAAGTATTGAACAGCTCTTTTAAAGACTAGAATAAACCTGAAACAGACTCACCATCTCAATGACATGGAAGCCACAGCCACAACTTGTCTTGCAAAATAACAAAGCACGGTGGGACAAGCATCAGTCTATTGCACAAAGGCAGCTGGTAAATTACTGGCTCCTCATGTGAAAGGAAAGACCTCCATGGGAAAGGAAAAATGACATAATTGCCAGCGACACACTTAAATAGTCACTATTTGCAACCTAAGTCGCCCAGGAAGCAGCACTCAAACAGCTCCTGTTCTCATTTAATTTACACAGCAATGGACAGCAATATTGTTGTAATATGTACCACATATAGAGCACAAAACAATGGTATGCAATATTATTGTTGTAATATGCAGTACAAACAGAAATTATGGTATAACTGAAACCATAATTTAAAAAATAGTAATTTAGATTCTTTATTTTATAATGGTCTTAGAATTTGTATCAATTCAAGATTCCATTCAAATATTTTTTCCAGCCATGTTAAGGATATTTTAAATTTGTGGAGGTCTTCTAATCTGAAAAAGAACAAAGGCAATGTAATCTTTGTATAATATTGTTTTACTCACCCTGGTCTCCAAAATTTAACACATTCAGGAAAGTCATCACATATCTCTCACCTATAAAATTAATATTAGCATTTATTTCCTTTTCCATTATGCTTGCAGGTGACTGCACTAGGAATCTCAAATTGTTATTGTGGGCATACAAAATGCCAAATCCAGTGCCTATTCATGTTAATATTTATAAATTTATTAGTAAATGGATAAGAATGGTTGGAGAATTTGGAAAATGAAAACAAAGTTATAATACAATAATTCATTCAAGACAGACACAAGTTGAGAAAACATATGAGTGGAAAGCAGCTGTTCTGAAGAAATGAATGTTACTATTATTGCACTATTATTAACTTAAGGCCTGTTTCAATAAACCAAGCGCTGGTAACTATCAAGGGGTAAGGGAACTGCACTGCCCCCCCGGGAAACCTGGAGGGCCACAGTCCCAGGGAGCATGAGAGTAATTTCATCAGGCATATTATTAGGGACCAAGAGAGGACTTTTGTTAAACAGCAAGTAACCCAGAAGACAACTTCCTGTTTTAAAAAAGGGATTATCCTGGATACAGAGTATCTCTGCATTTAGCTGATAATTCAGGACTCAATAGTGAAACCAAAATTTATAAGGGGTTGCATTTTAGGACTAAATCATAAAAATCGTAGGCGTGATCTGTAATAGGTCTTCTGAGGCAATCTTCCCATGCTTCCTTCCCTGAGCAGTTCCTTATCCTTCCTTGAAAAGCTACTCTGGAGGCCTGGGGGACCTAAAGAGAGATCCATTAGAACAGTCAGTCTAGAGGCAAGGGAGAATTGACAAAAATAATTTTCTATAACCTTCTTTCAGTAGGGAGTATCCAGTGGAATGTAGGCATGGGTAGAAATCTCCCTTGGGGTTAAAAGATTATTATGAATGCCAGATCAAATGAATAGATGATCAGGCACTAATGGGTTGGGTTTTTTCCCCAAAATACTGATAAAGCAGGTAATAAAATCACATTATTGACAAAATAAAACTACTGCTGGATTGTAAGCCTGAGGTCAGGTAACTGTTTTGTTTTACTTGTAAAGTGCCATGTACAACGATGGCACTATATAAATAGATGATAGTAGTAGCAGTAACAACAACAGCAACAACAGTGGGTCCTTGTGCTTTCCACAAACAGAAGCAGCCTATCTGTTAACAGAAAGACCAATTTATAATGTTCACATTCAAATAAACACACAAGCAAAGTGGATGTCTTTCCTCTCAAAACTAAAACTTCAAGGGAATGGCATGCTTCTCACTGTTGTCTAGCCTAGCCCTTACCAACAAGGAATTCTGGAAAGTGCAAAAGTGTTAGGTAAAGACATTCTTCTCACGATGTTTGAAGAGGAAAGGTGCTCAAGAAAGGATATGAGATGAGGAAAGACTCACACCTACCCTCTGTTAAAACTTTTTCAGGAATGACTGCTTAAAAAAACTCCAGGTCAATCTGGCTTCTTTCCAATTAACAAATTCCTGAAAATTAAAAGACAGAAAATTACACAGGTTAAGGAACTGAAGTTCCAAAGGAAGTTATCAATATAATTTGTGTACAACACGAATGCAAATATGGCTGGATCACACAAGTAAACAGTGTTGACATGATCCTTCTCAAGCCACTCTAGATGCATGGATCATGCTGAGAGAGCGCTGGATGCACTAGAGCTTCAATGGCACTGCCCTACAGCAGACAAAAGAACAGAAGAAGGAATACTGGCATAACAATCCTACGCATACCCACACAAGATTACGTCCCACACACTCAATGCAACTTTCTCACACAGCACTGGACTTCTAAGGTAATACGTAAGGACTGTTTACAATCTGTTTAAACATCCCATTTTCTTAAATGTTTTATGTCAGTTCATTAGCTGGTATTCTTAAAGAGATAGCTGGCTGCAGTTTTACACATTGTTTTTATCATGGTGCAGTGTGATGTGATGATCTGAGTACTGGATTAGAACTCTGGAGAACAGGTTTTGAACCCCTGCTCAACCATGGAAACTCACTGGGTGACCTTAGGCAAGTCACACTCTCAGTCTCCAGGGAAGGGAAAGACAAACCCTCTCTGAACAAAGAAAAGCCCATGACAGATTCACTTCAGGGTCTCCATAAGTCAGAAAAGATTTGAACAGAGCAATTTGTACTAGTTAAATTCTATTTTACAGGACTTGCCATGCTACACCTTCATTATCAACATGTCCTATAATGTGCTTAAAGACCCAGGCAGTTTGGTTTTTTATTTTTATTTTTAGGAACTGAGTTTATTATGTAGAATGTTATACAGTCTCCACTGTAGAAGGACAGCTGACCTGAAGGGTGCTGGCTCTTAGATTCAACACATTTTGTAAGACTTCCCTTTCTTTTCCACTCTAATCTGATAAATTCCTTTTCAACCTTTTAGCCAGAAGTCAGGACTGATCATACTCACCAAGCCAGTTCATACCTGTCTGCGTTCAGACATCATGGACATTCCATTTCTGGTTCAGGATGTGAATGAACAATCCTGCTGGGGTGTGCTGGTTGAACAATCTCACTTTAGATGCTCATTCCAGCAGGAATGGCTAACCAAACCTACTGCCATGATATGCTTAGAGTGATGCCCAAATTAGGACCAGGCCAGAGGGACAAGCCTGAGCCACAGGTTGGCATGTCATGCTAAATTGGGGGTATGTAAGGTGTAGTCCTGGGGCCACAGGCAGACTACAATTATTGCTATTGCGTTGATCACCCCTCCAAACTCCTCAGACCACTTTTTTCCTTTTTAAAAGAAGGGTGAATTGTCTTCAGGAGTGAAAATTTGACACCAAAACATATGGCTGAAAAATGGCCCACACACTAGTCACAGTTGCCCAGCTCTGTGCTAAAAAAACAACACAGACAGAATGGCTGACTTATTTAGCCAATCAAGACAAAAATATCATTATATTCAAACAGGATGTACATGAACCAGTCTATAGCATACAGATCATGGAGATTCTATCAAAATTATGGCTATTACACTGTTCATTCTTTTCACAAGTACCTTGTTCATCAATTTCAAGTAGTACAACCAAAAGGGCTATGATTTATTGCCATTAATGCTAATTCATGTTACATGAATTTTCACGTTAAAAGAGTCAAGTAACTGCTCTGTATGATAAATTACATGCTACAATTTTCTTATATTTCTTTGCACTGGAATCCTCTAAGCAAAATTTAGTTAAGCCCAGTTATGAATAAAAGTAATTTTATAGCAGGACAAACATACTGAACATTTCTAAAATATACAATAATCTTTGAATATAAGGTCTAAATCTATGGTAAAAATTGTTATTGTTGTTCTATAAGGTTGGTATACAGTAGTTCATTCCATCTCAGCTTTTTCTTCTTCAAAAGATTTCAGAGTGATTTTACTAACTTTATGCAAATTAAGCTATATTTCATTAAAGTCAAAAGGACTGTTTATGCCTTACATTAAACAATACCAAGAATGAAAAACTGAGCCTTCATTTCATTTTATGCATGGATTCCCTTATCTCTACCTCATAGTTTATTGGTTGTAAGAGCCAGCTCGGCATAACGGTTTGAGCATCGGAGCTATTTTGGTCCTGCATTTTCAACAATATTTGAGTTATCTAACTGTTAGGTATATTCACAGAAAATGATTTAGAATCACATGGGTTTGATTCTCCATAGAAAATCAGTGACTGACCTTGAGCACATGACGTATTCCCAGCCCCCAGAAAACCCTGTGATAGGGTTCCCTTAGTGTCACCAAAAGTTGGAAACAGCTTGAAGGTACACAACAATACACACCACAAGTCAACATCTCTGATTCATCTAAGTCGTCTTTTATAAATTTACTTGACAAATTGCTAACTCCAATGTTTTGTAAAATTCACAATCAAAATAACTTTTTATAACTGAAATTTTCCATTTATGCTTAAGTAAGAATTTCTTCTTTTTATAAAAATTTTTATACAAAATTCTTTTTATAAAAATTTTATAAAAATTTCAAATGTTTATAAGGCATATAATGAAGCTATTTTGGTCCTGCATTTTCAACAATATTTGAGTTATCTGTTAGGTATATTTCTAGAAGATGATTTAGAAGCATAAGCATTTGCTAAGCCTCTTTGTAGACAGGAATACCATTTTTAGCTTAAAGAAACAAGGCACAAAAATCCTTTTCATAGACCAGCTAGAATATTGGCTAATTAGAAACAGGTTATCTTCACCTCGTTGGAATAATGTTACATTATGGAATATGGCAAAAGTAGTTAAAGTTTACATGCCAAAATTGCATCAGGAAATAGGTAAAGACATATTGTTGGAGAAAACGGGTAATTGCTTTATGTCTGCCATCCAAGAAAGTGACTTTTAAAGTGGAGGGGGGCACAGTGAGCAGAGGTCAATTTTTGCCCTCATATCTCTCAGTGAGCCACACCAGCATTTTCTCACTGTACCAGAAGTGACACTACCTCACTTCCAGTTTCATTTTCAACCAGTTTTCAATCTTTAGGAGAAGGTGCCTCTGCAGGTTGGGAGAAGAGAAAGCAGCTGCCCGCGAGCACAACATTACATTTTGGCTATGGCATTCTACACTAATTAGAAAAAAAAAGTCATAATAGTGGTTGAAAAGGCCAAGAGCGTGCTTTCCCAATCAGTGGTGAAAATGCTATTACAAGATTTCTGGTATAATGAATGAAATATCGGGATATGTTATTTGTAAAGAAGTCCAATTAAAAAATTAAATGGAGGGGGTAAATATAGTGAACAACATGATTTTTTACAACAAGACATCTCTACTTAAACAGAATTATATCCTTGTCCTTTCTAGTAAAACAGGTGTTTCTCTACATAGCAGGCCAATTGAGCCATGTAACTTTATTCAGGTATTTTTCTATACTGGGAATCAATTACCATATAATGGAAGTATATACATGGAAACATGCTCAATAAAATATAATTATTTAAAAATGTAAACGAAAGAGATGGGAAGAAATGATAACACGGCACTGAATTATTAGCCACAAAAGCATCTTCAGAAAAGAATTCAAACTTTAGCTCAGGGAAAGGAGCAAAGATACTAGCTTTAACCCACCCTTAATTTTCCTTTGTTGGCCAGGAAGATCTAATGCAGGAATGGAACTGTGTTCAACTCAACATGGCTTCAGCCCCTTACAAATCCAGGACAATGGACTTACCAGGAGTCATTATGGCACAGAGCTCTGTAACCGCTCAGTTGAATGCAGTTACATTTCTGTGGCAGAACTTCAGTTCTGTGTTCTCACTCCTCTTCAGAAGTAGACATTCTGAATAAGACATTCTGAAGAAGTAGACATTCAGCGCTTATTGTGACATTTACTTCAAGAATTGCCTAGAACAATTTAGCTGTGAATGACTTGAATATGGCTTTTTATTAGCTTTCGAGGCCTAACTGATTTTATCCAAATCTACAGACTTCTTATGTTTTTATTGCTTTACGCTGTTTTAACTGATTTTATTTGTCCTGTTTTAACTTTCCAAATTGTTTAATATGTCTTCAGTCTGTTTATATTTTATTAGTTGGTTAAAATCATTTTATCCTATACTACCCTGAGACTGTATGATAACAGGAGGGAATATAAATGTCCTTAAAACTTAAAAAATAAATCAGTTAAGCTGTTTTGCTTACCTCATCTTCTCCAAAATTAGGTAAAATAGATATCATTCGTGTAATAGGAAATGATTTTTTGGTTGCTTCAGGAGAGCCCAGAAACTTCATGAAATATATTACATAGCACAGTACCAAAATGCTAGTATAGAAAAGCTGCAAGAACAATTTCCCATTAGTAACATAGGCTATAGAACATTCTAGCAAAACCTTTTTTAAAAGGTTTTCAAAACAGATCACTAGTTAGATTCAAATACCAAATGCCCATGGCCAATTCTGATACAATGATAGCTTTTTAGCTTAGGGCCTTGTAGCATTCCAGAAAAAATGTATTTGCGAGAACCAGCACTACACAAAACTGGCGCTCGGCAGATCTATTTTCTTCTTCCTTTTTTTAAAACAGAACCACAAGCCATACCAATCATAGTTGTAACAAAATGACAGAATCGTTAGTTCAGGCATTGTTCTGTGTACAACAACTGGCTGGAAGTGACAGTTCTTCCACACAAAAGCCATTCCTGGTTATACTCCAGGCTATCTTTGATAAAGAAAGGCTGGTTGTTTTGTTCCTGCCATTTTTAAGCAATCCTGATGTATTTTTCTGTGTGTTCATGGCCCGGCATGGCAATTGGTGCAAGCCGTTTTCAAACTGCTGGAACTTGGCAAAGCACAGCAGCCTCACAAATAACATAGGTAGCACTGTTACAATCACTAACTTCTACCAACTGACAGGTACTCTGATCCAATCATACCTCAAGATACAGGGAGACACTAAGATATACATAGCTGCTAAGAAGCTGAAATGCAATTTGCTGCCATCGCAAAGCTGTGTCAATGCACAATTTATAATGATGATAACTAGCTTATGCATTATTTTTCCAGTTTCCTCCTTGCACTTTAATCTTCATGGCTAATCCAAATTCATGAAACTCTTTCACTTAATTAATGCTTTATAAAAGTCTTCAAAAATGAGAGAAAGGCTTCCTTGAAAACATTTGAGGATTCACAGGACTTTCATGACTTTTATTACACTTTCCTTCATAGTCTCTCCCAGACCAGTTTTGTGAAGGCCTTAATTAGTCCAGAAAGAAGACAGTTTCCCCTTTCTTAGGAAAAAAGCATTCATTAACAGTGAAAATTCAATAAATGTCTACTCTGAAATAAACTCCAGGGAATTCCTAGGTTTTATTCCCTAGTACATGGGTAAAGGACAGCAGTCTAGAAATCACAGATATTTCTATTTCACTTCTCTTCCAGCCATAACTGAAATATAACACTCATTAAAGCTATCTGTCTAAGAACCATGTATGCTATTTTTCAACCTCATATATGAAAACATCAGACGATTTCATTGTGGAAGAAAAGATTTAATAAACTCACATGATACCTTTTACTGCCAGTAAAGAATTTAAACAAGAGTCAATTGTGTGTGTGCCTTGTAAATTTAGTTTAAGTAACACACAATTTATGTTGCATGCCTAACTTGAACACAGATTTATCTATGTATGACAGATAATTGTCAGTCATATGTATATACTTTCCCCCAAACAGAAACGTAGGCCATTTCCATGCTACGCTGTTATAGTACTATTATTCCCCTTTCAACATCCTATAGAATCCTGGGATTTGCAGTTTAGGGAAGGGCATTTAGAATTTTCAGCCACAGAGCTCTTTGGTTTCAGTAAACTACAAACCCCAGAATTCCACAGGATGTTGAAAGTAGAATAATAGCACTATGACAGCAAAGGGAGGAAATGGCCCTAGTACTGAGAAAGAAGCAGAGCACTGTGGTCTACAAAAAAACTAGCACCTTCAGTTTATGGCAGAAAAGGACAAAACTTCGTAACTGCAGCAAAGCAATCTCAATTTATTCAATTAAAATTGTTATGACAGATTTTTAAAAAATATAACAAGAATGTATGTATTATTATTGTCATTATAATTATTTATACTCTGCTTTTTTCCTCAAAAGGACTCAAACCAGCTGACAATATTTAAAAAAAAAACAGTTAAAAAACCATGATGTACAAAAATTAGAACACAAATTAAACAGCAGTAATAATTAAAACAAAGTTAAAATGCATACTAAAACAACTAGCAAATCACAATTAAAAATAACCAGTCATACCTGGGCCAAAGAAAAAATGTAAAGCCCCCAGTGAGGGTACAGGACCACTAGAATAACTGTCAAAAAACATTTGCAAATGATTGACAGACTTTCAGCAATTACCTGCAAAAAAAAATATACAAAAATCATGTAATGTAGATATAGGTCATACCTCTAGCTGCAACTCTTACATGACGAGTTCAAAAATCCTGAGACTATCAGATCCTACCTTTCACGCATTTCTTACAATATTTAACTGTAAATAGTTGTTGTGTGCCTTCAAGTTAGGGTGGCAACCCTAAGGTGAACCTATGATGCAGTTTTCTTGGCAAGATTTGTTCAGAAGGGTTTGCCCTTGCCCTCCTTTGAAGCTGAGAGAGTGTGACTTGCCCAAGGTCACCTAGTGGGTTTCCCTGGCCAAGAGGACATCTGAATCCTGTTCTCTAAAGCTGTAGTCTCATGCTGAAATCACTACATCACACTAGCTCTTTAACTGTGAGTAGCTGCAAATAATTCTTACAGCTGAGGCAATTTACAAACCAGAAATAATTTCTGCTTGTCAGATGAAATTTAACAGTTTTGTGTTTATACACTCCATCTTATTTGCTTAAAATAATGGACTGGACCTAGAGTAATTCAATCACATCTTAGTCCCACTGATCACAAAAGGACATTTAGTCCCAGTTAGGAATGGAAAGAATATTTAGAATTACTTCCTCCTAGATTGTTCCCAACAACTGGGATACTCCTGAGGATGGACAACAAACCAGCCAGAATTTTGTGTATTTTCCTCTTGGCGTTCAGTGGCCCAAATGTTGCAGAGGAATTATTCTGTGGAGAAAATCATAATACAAAAAGGTGTTTTCTCCACAGAAAACAGATTTTCTTTGCAGAAAGTCCTACTGCCCTGGTCTAATCCTTCTAGTCCTATCGCCCTGGTCACTAGGGGTAGCTCTGCTGTATCCAAAAAGAATAATTATGCATGCCAAGTCCTCTCCTGGCACAAGTTTTTTTTCAATATCATGGGCCTATCTATTAAAAGCTGTGAAGGAATCAACATAGGTGTACTCCTCTCCCTTTCTCTTTCTCTCATACACAGAAACACCATGACATCCCATTCTTAGCTTTTCCACTGGTAAGATTTGGTTGGCAGAGACTTCCAGCAGGAGACCTTTTGTTCCACACACTGCGAAGTACTTCTGCACTTCCAAGGGCTTCTCAGCAAGAAGCTTCAGCAACAGGATTGCACCCATAGTTCAATCCAACACATTTACATTAACTCCTCAATTACTACCATCTACATTACACTGATGAATAAAAATGCTTTTCTTGCTGAATACTAGTGTCCTAAATTTAAAATGAAATAGCTCTTTTTAAACACACACATGCACACGCACACATGGGTTTTTTTAAAAAAGATTATAGTTTCACTCATCCATCCAACTATAAATTTTTCTGATTAGTTAGGAAATGAGCAAGAATAACTATTTGTGTGTGTACTGTACTTACCTTTAGCCTTACAAATAAGTGCACCTGTGCTAAAACCCAAAAAGGTTCACCAAGGAGTTCAATCACAGCAGAAAGACCAAAGGCAACTACTCCAAAGTTATAGTGAGGTACAGCATTTTCATCAGGCACTTCAAGTATATCTAGCCACACCCAGCCCAGGAACAGAGACCAACACACACCCAAGGGGACACTGTAAAGACAAAACCTTTAGATAGTTTCATATTTTTCCATCCCACCCCCCGTCCTCTGTAATCTTTAAAAAATGGGTTAGCCAAAACAAAACCAAAGAGCTTTTCTTTTCTTTTCTTCTTTTCCTAACTTTCTGTTAGTCTTTAAGCAAACCAGGCCTTTAAATAACATAAAATTCAACTTGTGTATATTTTTTTCTACACATATATCTAAGCATAAGGTGCTTCTGATTTATCTACAGTACCCCTGAAATGCATTATGAGCCTTAAGATCTCTTCATGCATACTTGGTTGCTCAAGAAATTGACCCTTTTCAAGCTGACAACTCATACACATGACTGCTTTCTGTATTCAGGAACTAAAGCAAGCCCCGCTGTGCTTCAGGAAGATGTGGTAGTTAATATATGTATTAGATGCTCAGAAAACCAAGTTAAATCCCCAGAAATGCAGCCATGCAGATAAGCTCAAATATTTCATTTACAGTTTAGATAAGAAATAAGGTATTTGAGAGTTTCATATCCTAAACCTAACTAGAGATTAAACACACAGTTTAAATTCTCTGATGCTTTCTCTTTGAGAATATGAAACTCAAACTAGGATTGTCACCTTTCTATGTGGACATCCTAAATATCCCTTTAAAAGCTAAAAAGCAAAGTAAACCAATAGAGTCAACATACTCCCACATGTTTTAAGTTCAGTGCCTGCTATGGAACAAATTTACAGCTTCCTGAAGCAGAATCAGACAGAAAGGACGGGGAAGAGTGCTGTGACATGAAAGAGGTTGTACTAGCTATAGCCTCTTCATCACTTTTAAATCTCTGAAAAGGGCAACCATAATATCTACATTGACCACTGGCAACCATACTAGAATAGATAATTATTTCATTTTCACCAGTGAATTTAACTGAAAGAAAAGAAGGCTTTTAAATGAAACATTCTAACGCATCATTCAAACTTACATTAGCCACAAAAGATTAAAAGTTTTGGTCCAGTTTCTCCTTGTATTTCCACTCAGACAAGCTCTGCGAAATGCTTCTCTGGCTAAGAAAACAACTGTTGAATAAAGCAGCATCAGCCTAATTTTTCCAAAAAAGGAGGAAAGTAATTTTAGCACAAAGTAAATATCAGTAAAACAATTGTTTATTTTTTCTACTATGTAGCAGAGAAGACTGGATTGTCTACTATTCAAAAATTTGCTTTCACACACACACATGCACTCTCTCTCTCTCTCTCAATCCCCATATGTGTGTGTGTGTGTGTGTGTGTGCGCGCGCGTGCACGTGTATGCATGCATGCATGAAGACAGGACCCTAAAAGGATGCCTAAATACCCTTAAAACACCAGACACCATATGATATTAGAAGTTAAGCAGTATCAGATATGTTTAGTATTTACATGAAGACCTGCCAAAGAATACTGGGTGATCTAGGCTATATTTCAAAGAAAGGCAATGGACACCATCTTTGAATGTTGCTTGCCTTAAAAAATCCTATGAAATGTATGGGCTCACCATAAGTCAACAGAGGCAGAGTGGTGTAGTGCTTGGAGAACTGGACTACAACCCTAAAGACTAGAGTTCGAGTCCGGCCGGCCCCTCCCAAAACTGCAAACCCCAGGATTCCATAGGATGTTGAAAGTGGAATCATAGCACTATAACAGTCTAGTGCGGAAATGGCTATAGGTCCTCCTTAGGGTCACCGTAAGTTAGAAATGACTGGAAGGCACACAACATCATCAACAGGCAACTTGAAGGCACACACACAATCTGAAATCTAATTATCAAACCTATGAAATAGTTCTATTTCAGTGGACCTGGACACATACTTGACAATGGCTTCTTTTTGGATTTTTTTTCTGGAACAAATTTAAATCATATTTAGAAATCTATAGTTAACCCCTCCAATACACATACCACTAAATATGTGTCCAGTTACACCTGATGTTTCTGCTAAAAATAGAGGTGTACTATTCTTTCACACTACAAAGTTACAGTACAATTATCTCAGTTTAACTACCATATGGCTGCCTCCTACGGAATCCTGGTGCTTGTAGTTTGGTGAGGCGCTACGGATCTTTTGCCTGACATTTCTAAAGACCCCTCACTAAACTACAGATCCCCGGATTGCGCATCATGGAGCCATGGCAGTTAAAGTGAAATTTTACTGCCGTAATTATGTAGCGTGAAAGGAGGTGTGCTGTTTAGAAAGTCTGGAATTTCACAGTTTCGGCTAATCCGAAGAAAGGAAGGGGAGATAAGAAAAAAGCCTGTTTGTTGGCATACAAACTTGTATACTGGCATTTATACTGGCACAGCATATAAATAAGTCTCATTTATTAGTAATATTCACCTCTAGAGTCTGAGAAAATGAGAAAACAGTGTTTTTCAAAACTATCATTTCAGAAAACACTCAGAATTACTCAGTATCTATCAGAATCAGAAACTACTATGAAAACACAGCACATTAAATAGCTACTAGATATTTACATAAACTAGAAAGGAAATTCATTTGTCCAAGTAACCAGATCACAAGCAAAAATTTGCATTTAGACAACACCACAGATATTAATTCAGCTAAAGGGTTCAAAACATCTCCCTGCAGCATCATGCCAAGAAGAAGAAAGTTTAGTGGAATAATTTACTTTTTCATTGCTCAAGTTTACAAAGATATCAAATAGCACAGAACATAGTGAAACAGAACTACTATCACTTGGAAATATTAATCATCCATACATCAAAAGAAAATTATCATAATTTATTACCTTACATTCACAAGGCCAATAGTTTCTTTTGATACATATCGCAAAGTAAAAGCATTTAACCCAAAAGTAATTAGCCGGAAGAGTATCTGTAAAAATACAGTGAAACAAGAAATAAATAAAAAATGTTCAAACCTAAGGAAAGTCAGATCTTGAATAAGTAATTAGAGTAAATACCTAAGTAAGCCTTAGGCTTACTTGAGAGTGAGCATACTCAGTTCAATGGGACCTACTTCTGGGTAGTTAAATGTAAGATTACATTGTTAGTTTCTGATAGCTGGTTGGAATCCAGTAAGATCTTGACTAAACAGTTTGTATCTGTCAGACATGCACTAATCATGCTAAGATGGAAGCAAGTCTGAAGGCAAGAAAATAGATGCTTGTCTAGGCTTTTCAGTCATAAGATCTGACCACACAGACCTAGACAAGCCTCTGTTCTCTGACCCTCAGGATCATCTGGCAATACCAGAATAATTCTGAAGGTCTATTTTATTTTAAAATGAATTCTTTTATTTTAATAAATGTTGACACATACATACATACGGCCTACCTTATATAAGCACTGTACAAGTTAGTAAAATAATATACAAAATGTAACCCAAACGCCTGGAATACCATATAAGGATAAAAATGCAAAATGTTTGGAAAATTTGAAGACATGGGGGGGAGGCAGAAATTTTCAAAAGAAATGTTAGCACCCTTTACAACTTGAAAGTCACTTTGTCACTTTAGAAACATAAAATACATTCTGTATAACTGTGGTATCTTGCTGGATACATTTAAAGTACAGTTTACTCACAATGTCATTACAAACTGAACTCCTCATTTGATTTCACTTGTTTGATAGAAATGGAGCTACAAGGTCCTGAACTGTATCTTTTCAGAACTGTATCTTTTCTTCAGAATTGTTTCAGTTCTTTTTCCCTCCAGGCCTTCTGATCTCCATATAAACATCATCACCATCATCATCATTATTATAACTAGTATTATTATTATACTATTATTATTATTATTACCATCATCATCATCACCATCTCCCAACTTTTGTTATGAAACCAAAGTAGTTTGTGTGACCTAATCAGATTACATGCATTCACTTAACAATCATTCATTTATTTTATGGTAAGAATATTTGCTTCCAGAATGGTACTGTTAAGATCTAAGCTGCATGAAAAGGAAAAAACATAACCACTCCATGATGTTATTTTATACCAGATATATTATATAGAGCAAGGGCTTGGACCTGTGCAGCCCAGTAGTCTCGAACTACAACTCCCAGCAGTTCAGGCCATCATAGCTGGTCCAGTTGCCAGAGTGAAAACTGAGGAGGGCTCCTGTCCCTTTAATGGTTGCGTACAGGAGGCAATTGTGGCAAGTGTTGTCTTTTATCTGGTTGTATAACAGGCAACACTTGCTGAAATTCTCCCTTCAACACAACCATTAAAGGCACAGGAGCCCTCTCCAGTTTCCACTCTGGCAGCCTTAATAGTGATGAGGAAGCAAGAAGTTCAAAAACACCTAAAGGGTTGCATAATTCTTGCCGCCAAAAAAGAGACAGAAATATGAAGTCTCACGACACAATCACAACCCATCTCTACTAAAGTGTGGTTTATCTGCCACACAACTATCTAACTAGCCAGTAATTTATGCCCACTTTTGATCCACTGCTTTACCTAATTTTCAAATCTGTAGGGTAAATCTTTACTTTATTTGCAGTACTGCCTGCCAGTGTTTACAAATACAGATTGAAATTTCAGTCCTTAAGAGTCTTGTCTCTGCTATAAACCCAGTGATAGTCACAGCAGACAGTAAGCAGTGGGCAGAATCTACTGGTAGATTCAAAAAAGATATAGACAAATTAGAATGAGTCCAGAGAAGGGCAATAAAGGTGATAAGAGGTATGGAAAACAAGACACATGAGGAGAGATTGAAAGAGTTGGGTGTGTTCAGCCTGGTGGAGAGAGGACTGAGTGGTGACATGATTGCATTCTTTCAGTACCTCAAGGGCTGAAACAGAAAGGAGGAAAGGACCAGATCTAATAGTTTTAAGTCACAGAAGGATGAATCTTGATTGATCATTAGAAGGAACTTCTTGACGGTAAGAGCAGTTCAACAATGGAGCCAATTGCCCAGAAAGGTGGTGAGGTCTCCTTCTCTGGACATCTTCAAAAAAAGGCCAAACAGAGATGCTTTAGCTGGAGTTCCTGCAATGCGCAGGGCTTTGGACCTGATGGTCCATAGGGGCCCTTCCAACTCTAGATTCTGTGATGCTACCTCTGGGTCATTTCTGGTAGACTGTACCCAGAATTCTTCTTTGTACATCTATTGTATCAGGCTCTAGTTGTGGATCAAAGAATTGTAGTAAAAATAAAACAGATTCTGCTTGGCTGAAGTAAGCCATCTCTGCTCTACAAAGTAATTTTCCATGCTCCTAGTTCAGAACCGTAAATGATAGCCAGCAATGCAGTAGAAACTGCCTGAGGGAGACACAAGTACTTTTTCTCTCAAAGACACTCACTCTGAGAATGGGAAAACTACCTGGAACTGCACATCTACCCCAATTCTATGCCCATTCTTTTCACTGCCATACTATGTACTACACTAGACATTACTTGGAAGCACATCAGAGTGGTGGGTTTGTGGAATTTTTTGTTTGTTTTGGTTTTTCCACATAGTATGAGCAGAAGCAAGACAGCAAGTGCTTCACGTTGCACAAGAAGGCAAACTTTTACCTTTGCCTGTGCAGTTATGATCTCATTGAACCTTCACCCCACGCTATTGTTGAAGCTACAAAAAAATTTCCCAGGTAAGTATGCACTGGTCATGAGATTGCAAACTAAGTGGTCTTACAACTGTACACAAAATAAAAGCCATCTGACTAGCACCAAAAGACACCGAAGACTAAATAAATATGTTTCCTTTACACAAAGACAGTGCAGCAAGCAAAATACAGCAACACACATACAAGAAACAGTCCTAAATTCTGAGAGACTAAAAAAATTCAACCTGGCATGTTGTTTGTCAACAGCTCTCTCACATACATGCACATTCCTTTCTCCAGAGCTAATCTTTGCTTTCCATTACAAGCCACAAACTATTTAATTAACTGAATCCACATGGATTCACAAGTGATTTCTGAATCAATCTAGAGAACAACATAAAATTCTGGAGGACTCAGAGACAACCCCAATCTGTACAGAACAATTTCCTGGAGTAAGCGCTTTTCTAAAAGATGCCCAGAAATGCTTATGAATGGGAATACACAAAATGCACACAGATTATTGTATCCAGCCTGTACCGTGTGTGCATGGAAGTGTGGGAAGGCAGAACTGATCAAAGAACCTGTTCACAAATAGTGAAATACAGGTATATGCAACCATCAGATGTCACAATGTCAGAGGACAAATAAAAATGAAAGGTTCTTCTTAATTATCATTAAAAATTAAATCAGGTTCTCATTTTTGAATTTTAATACCTGGTTCTCAGAGATTAGCAAAGATAATATAAAATAACCTGAACAACAGCTTATTAGACCTAGTTAATCTGTGAAATGAATTGTTCTTCTTCCAGATACATCAAGTTAATTATTTTTTTTATGTAAATACAGGAGCCAATGTAATCCTTTATCAAATATGTACAGCTGGCCCTTCACATTTGCTAGGGTTAGGGGCACAGGACTCTCGCAAAAATGGAACTGCAAATATCAAAATGTGTGTATGTGTCTGTGGGAAGGGGACTGAGGCATGGTGGGGAGAACAGGCATCCAAGATCCAAACTAGGTCAGGGAAAGAGAGGGGGTAAGCATTGTGATTCTACCCTCCCTCTCTCTCTCTCTCTCTCATCTACTTCCCAGGGTATAGAGGGGCATCAGGAGAAGGTTCGTGGTGCTGAGAAATCAGGCTGCAAGCAACCCTTAGCTGGCCAGGCAGTGGCTAGTGGAGGAGGACCAGAGGCCGGTTTTTAAAGGCCTGTGTGAACTGCCGAGAGGAAAGGTCCCTCCAGAAAAGAAGCACCTGAGGTGGGTGGGCAGGGTTGGAGAAACTCATAAACAATCAAACCCACGAAAGCAAACCCGTAAATGTGGAGGGCCGACTGTACATTTACAACCTAATAAACGTTGGCATTTCATGTTCACCTGATAAAAATAAAATACTGGCCCAGTAGCCAGCAGAACTTATTCCTACCAGTTGTGAGTAT
Source organism: Iguana delicatissima (assembly GCA_948472985.1). Lineage (NCBI taxonomy): Eukaryota > Metazoa > Chordata > Lepidosauria > Squamata > Iguanidae > Iguana > Iguana delicatissima. The sequence goes on from CAOKZL010004013.1 coordinate 38,527, forward strand.
ATTTCCTTTTTGTTTGTACTTTGCTTCTGTCAAGGCAAGTGGGGCTTAATCAAAACTGAGGGAAAATTAAGGGAAATTAACTGAACTGAGATGCCAAAACTGCTCCAGAAAGAGGTTCTTATACCTAATCATATCTATCTCATATCATATCTCTTAATTGTCAAGGCCACTCATTATGACAGAAAACTTATATGAAACTATTTAAAAGACATTCCTTTCACAGACTAAAAAAAGGAAAGCCTAAACCTGAATCCATATCATACAACAAAGAGACGCAAGACCTTCTTGTAAGGATGAAACAATGTAAAGATTACAATGTATGGTTTAGTTGTCAAATCTGCAGTTTTCTTTAGAAAATGTATGCAGTATTACCAGTGCAAATTTCTATTTAAATCTATGATTTATGAAAGTCTTTATTTCTGCTCCTTCAATTCTCCTTTATTTTAATCCTCCAACGTTTTGGTATTGTTTCCTCACATAGCTTTTTTTTCCTATGAAAGTGCACAAAGTGACTTTTAAGTTTCAGACACGTTTGCTCGAGTGTGCAGGCGGCCACAAGATGTGGAAAAAAGACTCCCAGAATGTCCCTCCACTGGGAGCTGACTTCATAAACCAACTTAAAGGGATGTGTCCCATAACATAGGTGAGGAAAGAAGGGTGGGGGGAATCTAGCTTCGCTTGTTTCTCTTTGTTCTTTTTTACTCTCCACTTCTTTGGCACCTACAGATTGTGGCAGACTGGTGGGTGTCCCAGACTGAAAACTGGACAGGGCTCCTGTGCCTTAGGTTACCTTAACCAGGTAATTTTGGCAGGTACTCCTGCTGCCCTGGTTGCGTGAAAAGCAACGCCTGCTTAAATCCCCTCTTCTAGAGAAGGCATAGGCCATTTCTGCACTAGACTGTTATAGTGCCATCATTCTGCTTTCAATATCCTGTGGAATCCTGGGGTTTGCAGTTGAGGGAGGGGCCTTTAGAATTCTCAGCCAGAGAGCTCTTTGGCCTCAGGAAACTACAAACCCCAGAATTCCACAGGCTATTCAAAGTGGAATAATAGCACTAGAACAATGTAGTGCAGAAATGGCCATAAAGGTTCAGAAGCTCGCTTCAGCTTTCAGCCTGGCAGCCCCACAGCGACGAGCCCGGGCCGGCAAGCCCCTCAGAGGCCATTTCCGCACTAGACTGTTATAGCGCTATGATTCCACTTTCAACATCCTAAGGAATCCTGGGGTTTGCAGTTTCGGGACGGGCCAGCCGGATGTTGAAAGTGGAATCATCGCGCTATAAGAGTCTAGCGCGGAAATGGCCGGAGAGACTCGGTCGTGCAGGACCCCTCTCTTCCTGACGCGTAGGTGGGTGGCGCAGGACTCTCGGGCCGAGGACAGGCACTGGCGGCTCGTCCCACGCAGAGACAGCGGAGGAGGGACGGCAGCGCCGCCGCCGCCGCCGCCTCCCGGCCGCCTTCTCGGGAAATGAGCTGCCCGCGGCCGGCTGCCGCCCGGCTCCCTCCATCCCCACCTTCCTTCCGCCGGCGGGTACCTGCGAGAGGGCGCTGGAGGAGGCCAGCTGGGTGGTCTCCCTGAGCACGTCCTGGGAGCCCATCTTTCCCGCCGCGGCCACAGGGCCCGAGAAAGGGCCGCCGCCGCCTCAGCTCTCGCGCCCATACGAGGCGTCCGCCGCCCGGCGCCCCGCCGCGCTCGTCCCCCTCAGCTCTCTTTTTCCTCCCGGCCCGGCAGGCATCGCTTCCACAGAAAGAAAGCAAGCAAGAAAGAAAGCAAGAAAGCAAGCAAACGGCGAGGGGTGGAAATGGCTCCTCCCCGTCGCGATCGGATCCCGTCATCCGGGAAGGGGGGAGAAGGCCGAAGCCGCGGCTTGGCCTCTGTGGTAAAGCGAAGCGGGGAGCAGGCCTGTGGTTTCTTCTTCTTCTCGCCTTCTGGGAAGAAAGAATGCTGAAAAGCCAAAAGCGGCGAAATGGAAACCTTGGCCATTTCCGCACTGGTCCGTTATAGCGCTATTATCCCACTTTCAACATCCCATGGAATCTTGGGATTTGCAGTTTCGGCTGGGCCCCTCCGAAACTGCAAACCCCAAGATTCCCTACGATGTTGAAAGTGGAATAATAGCGCTATAACAGGCTAGTGCGGAAATGGCCTTTGACACGCGGAAAGGCTGAAAGTGCCCGCTCCCCATCCCCTTCTATTGTCTTTGTAGATGTGTTTTTAACACGAGTGACCAAAAAAAAAGAAAAGAAAAGCTTCCTTCTACCTCTAGTGTCAGTTTCAAGTCGTTCCAGATGTCCTCTGTCTCATTAAATCCGGATTTCATTCAGTCTGATTGAAGTGTGGGAATCCGAACGTCAAGGCAGCTGCCAAATTGTGGCGAAGCCATAAATTTCATAGGGTTTTCTTTTGCAAGAAATACTCGGAGATAGTTCCTGTCCTGAAATACATCCTACTGCAGCAGCACCTGATATTCGTTAGCAGCCTCCCATCCAAATATCAACCCGAGAGAAGCCTGCTCAGCTTCCAAAATCAGACAGCGTCTAATGCCTTTAGGGTATTCAGGCCACAAAACACTTGGTGGTATTGTGTGTGTGTGTGTCATGTGCCTTCAAGTTACCTGTTAACCTGTTGTGACCCTGTGGATTTCATGGGGTTTTCTCAGGCAAGAAGCACTCAGAAGTGGTTTCCCAGTTTCTTCATCTGAAAGACAGCCGACAGCACCACCTATGTGTTGGCTGTCTCCCACTGAAGTACTAACCAGGACTGACCTTGCTTAGCTTCCGAGGTCAGACAGGAACTGGTGCCTTTAGAGTATTTAGGCTTTGGGTTAGTTCAAATTGTACCTCCTGACAGAGAAGGTCTTCTAGAAATGTGCTGCACAGTAAGCATACATGATTAGAAGTTAGAAGCATGGAGCCCACAAAAATCCCACAGATTTCATTCTGGTAAAATATCTCTGAAAGTGGCACTCCTGAGAACAGCAGAGCTCTGCACCCTCACCCTGTGCAAGTATACTTAAAAAATACTCTCAGTCATTTCTCTGTAGTACTAACAGAAAGTCCTCTGGAGTTCTCTAGCAACTTTGATCTGATCCAAATTTCTCTACATAGTATTACAGTCATACCTCCATATCCACACATTCTGTATTCACTGATTCAGCCAACCACGGCTTGGAAATATTTTTTAAAATTCCAAAAAGCAAACTTTGATTTTGCCATTTTATACAAGGGATGCCATTTTACTACACCATAGTACATAATGGGATTTGAGCATCCATGAATTTTTGTATCCATGAGAGTCCTGGAATCAAACACCATTGAATACTGAGGGCCCACTGTATTTCTTCTTAAGAAAAGTCCCAGTGAATAGGAGTTTGGGATTTATACAGCTCTACACTGGAAAAATAACCTTTGGACAATTGCAAAGCTTACATCCCTGAAAACAGTATGGTATTATTTTAACTTAGAGCCTTATCTTGGCAGAAATAGTCTTAGATGAATCTCTCCAAAGCAAGGAAATGGACATTAAAATGTCAAGTTTCAGTGTAAGCTAGAAAAAAAAAGAGAGGCACTTTTGGCGTTAAAATCCTGATTTCACATGTACACTAATGGGACCTGACTGCTAGTGACTTACCAAAAAGAGATCCCAGGATTGCAGTGAATGTCTCAGAGAAAATGGTAACCCAGTATTAAAAAGTATAAAGTAAACACTATTCTCAGAACAATTAATGAAGGAATCAGAGCTGCCAATAGCATACTGTCCTTATACAAATCTATGGTGCATCTACACTTGGAAATACTGTGTATTGTTTAAGTCACTGAACTTGCAAAGGACGTTGTAGAAGAGGAAACGATGCAGAAAAGAAAAACTAGAATGATCAGTGGGATGTGGCAGGTAAAGGAAAAGTTTAGAACAAAAAGGTCAATAAAGGAGGATGTAACAGAAGTGTGTACATCTTTGCATGGTGTGCAGAAAATAAGAAGGAGCTTCTTTCTCTTTCATAACAATAAAACCTAGGGTGTGCCACTGAAGCTAAATAGTGCAAGGGTAGGAAAAAAGAATACTACTTAACACAGTTCATAGTAAATCTGCCATTTGCTACCAGAAGCTATGGTAATAGATGGCAGCTTCAGCAGGGACAGTAGACAACTCATGGAATAGTGTTGCTCACCATGGCAATCTTGAGTATCAGAGGCAGTATATCTTGGTTGCTGAGGAACATGAGTATGATTGCACTAATGTCTTGCTAATGGGCTAGGCTAGGCTAGTGGGCTGGTTGGCCACTGTGCAAACAGAATACTGGTCTATAGGTTGTTGTGGGTTTTCCGGGCTTTGAGGCCATGTTCTATTAGTATTTTCTCCTGACGTTTCGCCTGCATCTGTGGCTGGCATCTTCAGAGGATCCTCTGAAGATGCCAGCCACAGATGCAGGTGAAACATCAGGAGAAAATACTAATAGAACACAGCCTGAAAGTCTGGAAAACCCACCACAGCCTATGGATTCCAGCTATGAAAGCCTTCGCCTTTACACAGAATACTGGTCTATTCAGGCCTTTGCTTGGATCCAGCATGGCTTTTCTTACATTCTTAAGAAAAGAAAATGCATATATGATTCTCACAGGAGACCAATTCTCAGAATGCTGAATGTGATAGTAGGTATGCCTGTGCACGAATAGATTGTAAGCATAGCTATTCCACTTACTAGAACAACTGCAGATACAATTCACTGCCATTTGATAGTTCCCAAAAAGTGAAACGCAAAAGGTGGAAGGTACCAGGCAAAAAAAGGACTCTCAAAGCAATTCTTACAGCACTTATTAATAACAACCATAGCGGATTTCATGGAAAGGTGTCAGAGCAAAAGATCGTAATGAGTTCTGTATATTTTGTTTCAGATTATCTGTCTTCAAGAAATCTACTAATGCAACCAATTGAAATATAATTATATTTTTATTTTTATTTGAGGGATACTCTATTTTTCGTCTGTCAACATCTCATACAAATTACATAAGTATCTGCTAAACTGATTTTTTTTAAAAAAATAAATACAATTATATGAAAGTTTTTAAAAAAATAATATTTGGGATAGATTTTTTTGGATAATCAGGTCATTTTAGACTTTTTCATGCTCATTTGCTTGTACTTGAAATCTAAAAAGGAACATTTTAACGTTAGTCTTAAATAACTTGTCTGTTGTTCTAAATCATGATTGTTGTATTTTCTTCTGCTACGCTTACACTTCTTGTCAGCGCAGTCTCTTGTATGTTCACTCAAAAGGAAACAGCAATGTGATTAATGTAGTATGTATATATGGTATAAGTGTGGTACAGTGGTTCAAATGCTAGATTTGGAGACCAGGGTTTGAATCCCACTCAGCCGTGGAAATCCACTTGGTTATATTGGACTGGTCACACTCTCTCAACCCAAGAAGAATAAATAAATAAATCTTGCCTCCCCTCAAAAGTTCCTATGATAGGGTCACCATAAACAAGAGTCAGTTTCAAGGCATACACCAACAAGAAGCATACATAGATATGTCACCCTAACTTTTACATTAAATCATTCTTAACACTATGGTTTGTGCAGTACAGTCCTATGTACTGTTGTTGTTGCTGCTGCTGTTGTGCACCTTCAAGTAATTTCTGACTTACGGCAACCTTAAGGTGAACCTATCACAGGGGGTTTGTTCAGGAGGTGTTTCCCTTTGCTTTCCTCTGTGGTTGAGAGACTGTCACTTACTACACAGTAAGTTGCCACGGCTGAACAAGGATTCAGACCCTGGTCTCCAGAATCATAGGCCATTTCCGCACTAGACTGTTAACCCTGAGACTCTTGCTGGTATCCGTATAGCAATCAAGAACCTACAAAAAAGGAGAAAGGTAAAGAGATGAGATTATAAAGTGGGTGGGAAAACAGCAGAAACAGCTTTAGTGGGGTAAGTGAGAAACTGGGTTTTCAAAAGATCAGGTAGGTGTCTTCTTCTCTTTTAAGGTCCAAATAGGAAAGGAAAAAGTTAACAGGTAAGATTTTTCACCTTCACTCTTGCAAGATGTTAAGTTACTACTTTAATGTAAATAAAATAGCACAGATACAAGCTGCTTAGTAAAGAGAAGCTAAACATTATCATAAGAAAAAGGTTACACCACACTCATGGAAGTACATTCTTGGTACAGTGTTCTTCTTTAGGCATTGATTTAGGTTAGGCAAGATCACATGCACGCATCTTACAAGTCAATTGACCAAGAGGGATAGAACAGGAGTGTAATTCCCCAACATAGCTTCATGTTTGTTGTTATTTGTTGTTAAGTCAGTTCCAACATATTGTGGCCCTATGCATGAGAGACTGCCATGATCCCAGTCATCGACAGCCCTCCTCAGGTTTTGCAGATTCGGGGCCTTGGTTTCCTTGATTGGATCAGCTCATCTGCAATGTGGTTGTCTTCTTTTTCTGCTGCCTTCCACTTTTCCTAAGATTATCACCTTTCCCAATGAGTCATTTTATTCTCACATCTCATGATGTGTCCAAAGTGCAATTGCTTTAATTTAGTAATTTGCCTTCCCTCACATTTTCGCTAATACTCACTGTGCTTGGTGTCTTCTAGTCTCTTGTAGGCCCTGCCATAGCATTGCTTCCTGGAGATGTGTTTTTTCTTTTCCTCCACACTCTCCCTTCACTCAGATAAGCAGCAATAAAACCATAGGTGTTTGCTAGTTTAAAGATCCCTTAAGAAGCTGATAGGCTAATTCCATCTGATCAACAGTGTCACCGCTGACTAGCCATCTGATGACACTTATTCCTTCCTGACATGGCATCAGTTAGTAGTGCAAGATAATGACCAAGTATAAAGTTACTATTCCCAACCCCCCACCACTTCACATCATCAAATTGATTGGCTTAGGATGCTTTTGAGTGTTATAAGCCATAAGAACATAGAGATGTTCTTGGACATAAGTGGAAACAGCATTTCCCTAAATCCACACCATGTAATATATTCCTCAATATCCTTGCATGGTGTAAGAAGAGGCATGTTACCATTGCTTCTTGATATAGATGTTGTCTTATCTTATTTGTGGAAGCTATGCATGATGTTTCCCCATGAGCTTCTGATCACAAACAAAGATACATGATTATCTCTTGGCCATAGTCTTCAATTATGAAGCACATCTTCTTTTCACTTATATAAGGATAGCGCTACCAAAAAGAGACAATCTTTTCTTATTGTGTGTACTACTCCAGTGTTTCAAATATCTGATGAGATTTCTTCCAGGTATATTTTTTTCCTCTAAAATGAGCATTACTAATTCCTTGAATTGATGTGGTATGTTGATGTGGTATGTTTTTGAGGTGGTATGCTTTTCAGTATGAGGACATTGTTCCAATTTTGGAAAGGTCTTGGGAGCAGCATTCAAGCAGTGGAAGAAGTCAAAACAAAACGGATTGAGCCAGATGTAATTTTTACCAGTTTGGACATTTCTACATTGATTTAAAGCCCAGCTTGGTTCTGTGAATGCTTAGTCAAGAATAACCATCAACACAACAGTAGCCAGGATTGCAAAGCACAGCTCAGTTTAATAAAACAGACTGCCTGTCAGCAAAGCTCAACTCAGTTCTGTAAGACAGGTCTCTTGTATGCAAAGTTGAAATCAGTTCTATTCATTGCATTTAAAGGTTAAATAGCCAATTATCTTTGATGACTGATCAGATATAATAAATATCAGAATGGGAACTCCTGTAGACCATATCTGGTTTTGGGCAAGGTATTCTTCCTCACTGCTTTTGTGTTTTCTCATATTGCTAGCTAAAGCTTTTTGACATTTATAGATTATTTCTGGGTATTACACACACACACGCACAGAGAGAGAGAGAGAGGGAGAGGGATTTTTCTACTTATCTTTCTTTAGATAGAGGATTCGAGACAACCAGGGGCTATTTGGGACAGAATGATAAACGAGATGGCCTTTTAAATCCATAAAGGGAATTTTTAATCCTAAATACCAACATATCATGGTATCTGAAGCTCTTGCTTCTAAGGGGAATATAGCTTGATAGAGAATAGCTGGGATATACTGTTCCTGCAGTACATCAGGCACTTTGTAAAACTATAGAACAAAATGTTAAAAGAGAATTAGTAACCAAGAGCAGAAAAGAGATTACATTTCTTCTCTTTAAGAAATGTCAAGGGAATAGCTGATCAGCAACATGTAGTTCTGTGCTGTGTTCGCTAGATGGCAAGCCTTCCTCAAAGTAGAGAGCAGGAAGAGTTACTGCTGAGGTCGCAACACAACTTTATTTCTGTGAAGAGTCAAATGTATCTTAGCATCATCTTTGTTTCTAGAAGAGATTCCCTCTATGATCAAATCCTAACAGTTAACGGAGATTATAATCCTACAGGCAGTGATTTGGGAGGAATTCAGTGAGACTTAGGCCATTTCTGCACTACACTCTTATAGCACGATTATTCCACTGTCAACATCCTATGGAATCGTAGGGTTTGCAGTTTAGGGAGGGGCTGGCTAGCTGGCCCCTCCCTAAACTGGAAACCCCAGGATTCCATAGGATGTTGAAAGTGGAATAATCGCGCTATAAGAGTATGGTGTGGAAATGGCCTTACTGCTTTTTTAAGTTACTGTTTGCTACTTTTTTTCTTTTGCTTTTTAAAAATAAGTTTTATTTTATTAAAAAAAACAGTAATGCAATATACATTTCATTTAAACACAGTTTAAACAAGCTGCAGTGTTTAAGATTGTGCAAAGCTACACAGAGGATTGGGTTGAAAATGTATGTATACTTGTTCCTGAAAATTAAAAATACGTTAGTGGATAAAAATCAACTTTCTCTTCTGGCTGTTGTTATTATTCCTAAATCAAATCAATCAAAGTGCTAATGTAATGTGATTTAGAATAGGAAGGGAAATACCTTATCAACTGCTGATGATCCCTTACTCACCCAGAGATGCCAATAAGCTTGAGTGGGTCCCAGGTCATAAGTGCTCAGTAATGTCACTCCTGTCATCAAGAACAGGAGCTTCGTCCAGGAACAGAATCTACATGGGTTCATTCAACCGTAACTATGTTAAGCTATGGCATTGACCACAGCTGGCAATAAATCCTGCTCTCTCAAGTTGCCTGGCTGGAGCTCTTTGGTCCTGCAAATGGATTATCACACACTTTGGGTGCTTCAAAATGGAGTGTTCACAGAAATGCCTTTCAAAAAAAATATTGTGCAACTAATCTATCTTTACATCCTTAGCAGATTTTTTGAGGTTAAAAAAAAAAACAGAACCAGATGAAGTAGGCAGGGAAAAGAAGGGTTACATATAGAAGATAACAAACCATCTCTCTCTTTTTTTCCACATACATACATACACAAATGAAGCATGGTGGCTGAATAGCAAAAACATCATCTAGAAGTATCCGGTTCTTTCTTGCTTCCAGTGGCTGACACTGCTCTTCTAGTTGTCCAACCAGTAGTTTCTGCTGCCTGATGGCTATATTTGTGCAGGGTCAACCTGTCTACTGTAAGCTTTTTCCTGGTCCTACTGGCTCCAGGTGGCAAAATAAAACAGCAAAATGTACTTGAGCTATGTCATAAATCAGCCAAAGAACAGCACCCTCTCTTCTGTTGAATGTATTTTAATTCAAGTAAATTTGTAGTGGAGAATAAAAACAAGATCAAGCCTTTGTAACTCACAGAGGAGGGCAGACACCTTGTTGCCCCTCCACATGTTACTGAATTGTAGTTTCCATCAGAACTGACCAACATAATCAATGGAAAGGGATGATGAGAGTTCCAATCCAAAATCTGAAGGAGCCTAAGTTTCCCACCTTTGCCCTAGAGGGAAGGAAGAGCACACATCCAGGTTTTATTCATAAAGGCAAAATTCATCAAAGTTGCTCATAGATCCATTCTTTCATTGGTTAGTTAAAACTTGGCTGCTACTAATTTTTGCTGTATTGTATCCCAAAGCTTTCTTATACACTTCATGCTTCTTTCAGAGTCCAGGAAAGGGATGTTTAGGTATTTAAACAGTTCAAATAAGAAAGCACGTGAAAGCACTATGCAATGTATGTGTTTTTCCTAAAGGATGAAGTGCAGTTAAAACTCGGTTTGATCATATTATTCCTCAAAAGGAAACTGATCTCAAGTTGCTAAACCATTATCACAGTCAATTTTCTAGAAGGGAAGCATTCAGAAATTGAAGATTACTGAGGTCTCAAAAATCCATTTGTAGCTGAGATTTTGAGTTGGATTCCTAGCTAGCTCAAACAGGCCCAATCAAGTCAGTAGGATTTAATCAAGTCATTACTAATAGAACACCTATCAATTTCAGTGGGAATTTTATCCCCTGTAAGTTTGAAGACCTGAATGTTAAATCTACTTCAGATAAAACACATGCAGATTCTAAGCCACAACTAGCACAATGAACAGTAAGAGGGGTTTTAAAGCCCTAGAGTGAATAAAGACTGCCATCATTTTTACTGAAACATGACTAAATAAAAAACCCAAATAAGTAAAAAAAAAAAATCTTATATAGCCTATAATGGGACATATTTATCAATTTTTATGGACAATTATAAATATGCATGAAGTAAAACCTGATGACAGTTGGTTTTTGGTGGTGGTGGGATATCTGATGAAAATCTGCCTGGCAAGTGCTTTAATTTTGAGTAAAGGTGGATGAGAAAAGGAGTTGGACTGCTAAAGCCTGTGCTGTCTTTTTTTCTTTATTCTAGAATCACAGATATTCATCTATATTATCTTCATAATCCTGGGTCCAGAAACTGGCAGGAAGTAAAGAAGCTAAATGCCTGTCATGGAAAAGTACTGAATAGCTTCTCCTCTGCTGCTTCTACACTCCAAAAAGTGCCTTTTCTTGACCAAGGTTCTACTATATGTAATTTTATGTAATATATAGTTTGCTGTCACTCTTACTGTGATTTAACTTTACCTTGGTGTCTCCAAAATAGTACAAACTGCATAGATAGATTGCATAGACTGCATGAACAATATTGTCAAAAGTTATTATTGCAGTAATACAGTATTACAGTAAATGGTGTTTTGAGGAGAGAAGAGATTAATGCTTTACAATTGGAGGAACAATTCAGAGTTCAGCAGTTTGTCCCTTTAAATAGATACAAAATATAATCATGATGTTAAAAATTTACCAGAGCATCACAGAAACAACTGTAAAGAAGGACAGGAATGCCTAGAAATTTTCCTTTTAAATGTAATTAATCACAGCTGTATTTTCAAAGCCCAAAAGTAGTTAGTTAGTGCTATTGTTGGGTTCTTAAAGCATCTCTTCACTTTTCTTGTTCTCAAGAGTAACTACACTAGTTATTAATAATTACTTCAACTAAACTATCTTAATGTAACAGAATAACCCAGCACTTAGAACATGGGATATTACTCCTCCATCATTTAGTGAGGACAATAAAGAAATTATTGAAAACCTAACAATTACACATCAAAAGGAGTGAATGTATCACTTTGCAATTGCAATGGAAGTGATATCTTCATTACTGAAGAAAAGGAACTAGTAACAAGTAATATTCATATAGGTGTTTTTTTTTTCTCAGAAGAAAGCAGAAAAGAAATTTCCTGGCACCTTTAAGACTGATGTGTTTTAGCATACGCTTTCCTGGATTTCAATCCACTTCTTCAGATGCATTGTGGATTGAAATCTGTGTTAATGCAGGCTAAAATTAATCAGTTAATCTTTAAAGACATTCCTTTCCCCTTCTTTTTGTAACTACTTAGTGCAAAACTCTTGGAGGAAGCAACTACCCTACTGAAAGTAATGGGGTTGACCTTTCTTTAACCTGCTATAATTCCTTTTGTTGCTTTTCCTAGGATGGCTAGTGTGGTACTATCAAAAACCTGGGCAGGGCCAATGGAATTTTCTACTCCTTATCTCAGTGCTACCGGAAGTGATGATTCATAGATTGGTGGCAGTCAGTCAGGGCTTTCCAAACAGTGTGCCGTGACACGTTAGTGTGTCACCTGAAGTGTGTAGGTGTGTCGCCTACAGTCTTGGAAATATAGGTTATTATTTATAAATCATATATTCATGAGATATGTTGTGTCCCCATACATTTTGTTATTACAAGTTATGTATGTGTCTGTATCTCTTATAAGGAGTTAATTTAACCTCCAGTTTGCTAGTAAAACTGAATTACTATGTCGTGAAATGATGCATGTCTAAAAAGTGTATTGCCAACATGAAAAGTTTGGAAAACTCTGCCCTAAGTCATCAGTTGTCAGTCCCTTATGAGTCTCCAGGAAAGAAAGAAACGATTGTAGCCAATGCACAAAAACATAGTGCCCTGACATTACTTACATCACATCATATTGCCAGAGCAGCTCTGACACAGATGATCAAGGATACTTCCTTCCACTGCTCTATCACAATCAGTTTTTTAAAGTCTTCTGTGTTTCAAACATGTTTTTTCTCTGAGGTTGGTGTGGATAGAAGCCTTAATTCCCATGGAACATATGGAACTAATTACACGATTATTTGGATGCTAGTCATGATTTTTGATAAAGCTGAAAATGATTTGCAACAAGCGTCTGAAACAGAAATTGCTCAGTTTTGTTCCTGCCTCTCCGCCATCCAGGAATTCTTTTTATATAATTTCAAACAAAAGCATTGCCACTATATTTTATTGGTTTCAAAGCATAGGCTTTAGCAATAAAACAATCTTTTTCACATCAGGATTTGTATGTAAAGCCTAGGGAATATTCAATAGACACAGGTTAGAATAGCTAATTCATTCTGCTCTGAAATAAACATTGTGTATTACTGCAGAAATGTTTTCGTGGTATTTTATCAGGTGAGCCACACAGCAGGAAACTGCTGTTCTATTGATTTAACATGCTCATTTTTGATCTGCTACATCAAAACATGTTTGTAAATTTAATGTTTATCCAAGTCAGACTATAAATAATATTAGAGTCTGTTAGACAGCTAGTCAAACAAACTGATTTCTCTGGTAGCACTTTAAAAAGAAGGATAGACAGTGTACTCTTTTCTGCTGTGTATACTTAGCTAGCAGTCTACTAGGAGCCCATTTATATCTATTCACCAAGCCTTTTTTCAAGAAGCATATGGAATATACTTCATATGTGGTCTTGAAGATAATCTTGTTATTCATGTTTCACCTTTATAGATTGGTACCCAAATTGAAAATGCATATTTTATCTTGCTTCCACATCTCACTGTGAATCCTAGCAACAAAACTGCAGTTTCCAGGCAGAATTCAGGTGGTTAGGTCCAGACTATATGAAAGATCATATCTCTCCATATGAGATATTTGGAGGAGGGCTTTCTCTTAGTCCCACCACCATTACAAGTATATCTGGTGAGAACTGAGATCCTTCTCAGTGGCTGCTCCCGGACTACAGAACTCTCCTTCAAGGGAGGCTCAGTTCCCCGCCCCCACTATTTCTTCTCACCATCAAATAAAGATCTTCTTATTTAAACAGGACCTTGGCTTTTAACTGGTTGGGGTAGTGCAATGGATGTCCTGGTCTTAATATGCAATCGGTTTTAATGCATTTTAAAACTGTTCTAAATTAACATTTTTAAATGGACTGTTGTTCAATGCTTTTTTTCATATTACAAATGGTTTTAGCTATTTTGTTTTCATGTACAGTGTAAGCCACTTTGTGTCCTATATGGGATAAAAACAGGATATCAATATAAATAAATAAATCCTTCAGTAAACTTTTTGTAGTCTTATAATCGGCTATATAGACATGTGTCTGTTGATAGCTCATATTCTGCCAATATATCTTCAGGTGCTTGACACTTCATGGCATTCTGTTTCATTACACATTTTTGCAGTAGTAATCTTCATCCCTCTTTTTTGTCACATCCAAGATGGCAAATGCATCTCTAGCATTCAGTCATAATGCAAGGAGGCCCAGCTTCAGCATATAACATTATACAGCCCATATGCCATGGCTAGAAGTGACAAATAGTCCTTTATTAATTTAGTTTGAATAGTTCTGGAAGAATTTTTTAAAATCTTGCTCCACACATCTGCTGTCTATGATATTTGAGCACTGACAGGTCTCGCCTCCATTTTTTGTACACTAAGTAAACCAAATATCCACTTTTGCCTGTGCAAATCTTGCAGTAATTTATGTCTACTCCAGAGGGACAGTCATTAAAAGAAATTTCAGGTCCTTAAAACTGTTCTTGTTCAGTGCCGAAGGCACTCTATTTGTATCCCACTGGGCTCCTGCTGAACATCATAATCATGTTCGTATTATTACTGACAACTAAGTTTTCTTGTTTGCTACAATTCCCCAAACTTTTTAATTATCTGTTTCACACCAGCCATTATGAATAGAAGACTTAGATTTTATGAGGTTGAAGGAATGGCAAAAATAGTAGGGGTTTTTAAGTTTATCCACAATACATTTACATAAAAGTTGAAAGGATGCCTTTAATTCCTCATGCTTAAGATTATTTTATTTGCTAAGTGCCTATCCAATCCTGTCCTGACTTAGTTCCACATCAGTATATGAAGTGTGAATTAAAATCTTGGAGTCTCTTATCTGTACCAGCATCTAGACTTTTATCCCGTTCCTGGCCTATGTTCAAGCTATCAAAGCAGCTGTTATTCTAATGTTTCAGTATACTCAAATACTACATAGAGAAGAACAAACACTGATCTAAAGTGCTTGCTTTTACCCTCCTCAATATTAAATTAAGTGTGAACATTGGTTAGTCTTGCATGTCACTTCAGAACAGTTCTGTGAGTGATAAATGTGGATTACCAAGAATGATCTGTGATACTATGGCAAATAAAATAATGAGTTGAAAACATGTCTTTTCCTTTCAGGGAGAACAGGAATGTACAATAGAACTTTCTATTACAAGTTTATCCACTTTTATTTAATGAGTGCTTCATTGGAACTACATGGAAATGCTCACTATACATTCCAGTGCCCAAGAAAGGAAATACCTGGGATTGTTGAATCTGTTCGACTATTGCACTGGCCTCCCACACAAGCAAAATGAGGCTCAAAATTTTACAAAGAAGACTTTTACCAGTTACAGAGTGAGAAATGCCAGATGTCCAAGCTGGGTTTAGAAAAGGAAGAGGCACGTGTGCTCATACTGCATAATATTTGCTAATGGAATAACATACATTTGCTAATGGAATGCACCAAAGAAATTTGGAAGAAAATCCTGTGCTTTATCATTTATAACAATTGATTGTATAGAGCAGGGCTTTCCAAATGGTGTCGCCTAAAGTGTGTAGGTGTGTCACCTACAATCTTGGAAATATATGTTGTGATTTATAAATCATATATTTTTTAAAATATATGAAAAGTTTTCATGAGATATGTTGTGTCCCCATACATTTTGTTATTACAATTTATGTATGTGTCTGCATCTTATAAGGGGTTAGTTTAACCTCCGGTTTGCTGGTAAAACTGAATTACCGTGTCACAAAATGATGCCTGTCTAAAAAAAGTATGTCACCAACATGAAAAGTTTGGAAAGCTCTGGTGTAGAGCACGAGAAGTACTTGTTCACTGTAAAAGAAATGGGGGTGCCACTACATCTGTTTGTGAGCTAACACATGACCTAAACTCTAGGCACAAGGATGCCATCAAGACAAAATACACAGAAAAAGAATGGTTTCC
>CAOKZL010004014.1:0-54510 GCA_948472985.1 Iguana delicatissima
TCGGCCGCACTCCACCAGAGTTGTGGCATCCTCAGCAGCCCTCTTGCGAGGCATGGACCTTCATGAACTTTGTCAAGTGGCGACCTGGTCCAGGCCCTCGACTTTCATCTGCTACTATCGGCTGGACTGTTGGTCCAGGAGGGATGCCCGGTTTGGACGAGCGGTGCTGGCCTCCGTACTCTAGGGACCTGACCCACCGTCCTTCTGGTAAGCTACAAAGTCTCCTAGTGTGTAAGGCACAGAGACCACGAGAGAAGAACAGGTTGCTTACCTGTAACTGTGGTTCTTCGAGTGGTCATCTGTGCCCTTACACACACCCGCCCAACCGTCCCTCACTCTCAGGTCCCCTTTTCGGCGGACTTATAGAACTGAGGAGAGACCGTTGCTCGGCGGGCTGAGCATACATGGGGGGAGGGGTTCCCGCCAAGCTACTAAGCTCTAGAATTTTCCGAACGGTACCGCGCATGCGCGAAAGCTCCTAGTGTGTAAGGGCACAGATGACCACTTGAAGAACCACAGTTACAGGTAAGCAACCTGTTCCTCTCCCTCTTCCAGGGAACTGTCACCCCTGGCCAAAGTGCATATGCCCCCTCTGGATGTCTGCATATGCTGTGGCAAAGTTATTTTGAAGGGCTTACAACATACTCACTTTTTTGAATGCAGTACTGACTTGGTGCAAATAATTGATGTTATAGCCACAAAAGCTCATGCAAAAATAAAAACCAGTTAGTCTTAAAGGAACAACCATATTTTCCCCTCCTCCTTCCTTCTATTCTGCAACAGATTAACATAGCTACTTCTTAGAGGACTTACAAGTGATCTAAAATAACTAACTAACTAACTAACTAACTAACATGGGGATGGTCCAACCCTTCTGAATTGGACTAAAACATAAATCACAGCAGATTTCACAATTTGGAATGTCCTTGTTCTACATTCTTTGGGAAGTTTACAGTGGAATGCCAGACTCTGATCTGTGTTTGAGACAAATGGTCCAGACAACTTGCTTACTGTCCAGTTTGTTTTAAGATGCCTATTACATGAAGAGTGATAGTTTGAAGAGGCATCCATGACAATGATGGGGTGGGAGGCAGTAAAACTGTTTGGTGCTGAAAGCTTCTTATGGACCAAGAACTTTTAGTCGGGTTTTAAAACTAGATGAGTGGTTCAGATTTTCTTTAATCTTCCATAATGTAAGATTAAAAGCAAGATTAGAAAGTTCTGGTGGCAAGACCAGCTCCTTGGGAGCTTATTGCAGGATTAAGAGTGTTATTTTTTCTTGCTGACCAGAAATGTCCCTTGTGCTATAGCAGACATTAACTCATTGTTTTGCTGTGAAAGCTTATAATCCACTTTCTACTAAAGCAATCCTAGTGCTTCAGGGCTTAGTGCTACACTGAGTTGCCATACCGAGAAATCAGAGAATGTGCAGTTACAAAACTCCTTTCCCCATAAGGTTTCACTCTATGAGCTGATATACCTTTGCCTGTCTTCAGACTTGGACTTTAGTGGGCTATGCAAAAGAAAATGGCACCCTATACCAACGAAATGTGTTTATTCTTGCTCCAAAAACAAGCATTCAGATTTAAATGCTAGAGTATTATTTGGAAAACGAACATATGAAAATGACATGGATTTGTTCTTCAATTTGTACCTATGCAAAATGTGTGGGTTAACTTCTGGGATGAGCAACTGTGGCCCACCAGATGTCTTTGGACTAGAATTCCATAATCTCTCATCATTGACAAGGTTAAGCTGGGGCTTATGGGAGTGATAGGCTAAAAACTATCTGAAGAACCTCAGTGATCCACTCCTGATTTAAGCTTATGATGAGTTGATAGTACCTTTTAGATGTCATATGAAGCTTTCTTATACCAAGCTGAACCGTTGGTCCACCTAGCTCAGGGATAGGCAACTGCATGGGTGGCAAAATCACCTCCGCTTAAATCTCAGCAAACCTGAGTACCTCAGTTTTCCTCTGTAGTCCCTCTGAAAAACATATCAGGAAGTAAATTGTGTGGCTTCCTGTTATCATCTTGAGAGGGACTGCAGAGGAAAATGAAATATTTGCAGGTAGTAAGGGATTCTGTTGTGCTTGTAAGGGTACAATCATAGAATCATAGAGTTGAGAGAGACCGTAGGGACCATCCAGTCCAACCCCCTGCCATGCAGAAACTCACATCAAAGCACTCCCAACAGATGGCCGTCCAGCCTCTACTTAAAAACCTTCAAAGAAGGAAACTCCACCACACTCCGAGACAGCATATTCCATTGCCAAACAGCTCTGACTGTCAGGAAGTTCTTCCTGACATTCAGGTGGAATCTCCTTTCCTGAAGTTTGAATCTGTTACTCCTTGTCCTAGTCGCTGGAGCAGCAGAAAACAAGCCCGCTTCTTCTTCGTGGTCTCCGTGCTTCATCACACAATGGGAATCTTTGCTCATGCACAGTAGCTTTTTGGAAAGTTCCAGAGCTGAGCAGCTTGGTGGAAACCCCTCCCCTGTCTGGAACTGAGCATGCTCAGTCTCGCCAAGCTAACGGTCTCTCCTCAGTTTCTTTTCGTCCAGCGACCTGTTAGCAGCTCGGAAACACCTTTTCTTAGCTGAGCAGTTTGCTTCGCCTCTTTCTTTGTCGTTTTGTGTTTTACTTGGAAAAAGTTTGTAAGAATTCTTCCCCCTTTCTTCTATGTCTGCTTTGTTTAAATTTTGTGTGTCCTGTAGTCGCATGGTCCCACTATTGGACGGTCACTCCAAGTGCCTCTTTTGCCTCGGGGAGGCCCACAACATCCGGGCTTATCCTATTTGTTAGGACTTTACGTCCCAGATACTTAAGAACAGGGCCTCTAGGCTTAAGTCCTATTGCTGGGAGCAAGCCCTTAAAATCAAGTTGCAGGCAGCGTCCAACACTGCCCTTTTCACTTCATTCATGGCTTCTTCTTGGCCGTCCGTGACTTTCAGGCCTGCAACCATGCCCCCGTCGATATCGACCTTGGTATCGACTTCAACAGTATTGGGCTCGGTACTGTCTTTCGCGTCCTTGCCTCTGGTGTCGTCATTACCTAGGATTCTGAAGCTTTCTAGGATGCCGATTGCCACTTCTTCTTCTGGGACACCCCTTCAGGCTCTCAACCAGCCATGTCTCAACTTCGCAAGGTTCCTGCGATGGCCCAGCAGAAGCGATCTTCATCTCACCTACCTGATCCTTCTGCCAAGGATAAGAAGAAGAAAAAGGAGAAGCACCGCTCCCTTTCTCCTGCAACACACCAATCGTCGCTTTTGCCAACACCTCCTCCGACGCAGCCTCCTATGGCTACTGTAGAGGAAGAGGTCACCCCCAACCTTTCAGAGGAGTGGGAGGACGCCCAGCTCCCGGTGCTCCCCATACCGGTGTTGTCAGAGCCCACTTTGGATGTTGAGTGTCGGCCTTCGCCGTCACGGTTGACTTAGCCCACACCACCTCTAACTATGGCGCCAACTGTGCAGGCTCCACTGTCTCAGTCGCACTCTCCAGCTGATTCTGGCCTCAACCGTCCGACTGCTCCGGACACTCGTCAGGCTTCTCGCAACCGACCGAGACCTTCCTCCTGTGACCACGCTCGAATTAGCCTGGCATGCTCTCCGGGATGTGGCGAGAGGGCCAGATCCCTGTGTCGGCGGGATACCTGCCTAGACCATGGCCCATCGAGGACAAGGCTCGATTTGCCTTTCTCCTCGGCTTCATATATTGCTTGCTATGGACACGAATATGTTTGGAGGGAACAGCGGGGATCCTATTACTCCTATTCTCCGGCCTACAGGGATCGGTACCACACCGATGTCCTCCACTGGTCTCTGTATCTCTCACGGTGCTCTCAATCTCCATCTTCTGCTTCCCGCTACCATCCAACACCATGGTACCAGCACTCTAGGTCTCGTTCCTGGTCTTCTTCGCCTTATTTCCGATGGTCCCTGGCACGCTGCTGCTCTTGCGACCGCTTGCCTCGCTATTGGCCAGCCTCGCTGCCTCCTTGTGTGACAGCAATGGTTTCCTGCTCGCCACCTGATACTCACCTACCGTCGACGCTGCCCACTTCCTCGACAGTTTCGGTACGGATTCAATCTGTGGTCCGTCCGCTCCCAGTGGTTATTCCGGTTTCATCGACATCAGTGGTGACCCCACCAATTCTATCAACTCTGGTACCGGTTATGATACCGACTTCTAGTGTAGCGCCTCCGACTGTACCTTCAGTCTCAGTGCCAGATTTGCCTGGGGCACGTGGGCCCCCTTTCCATCTTCACAGTCTTATGACTCCGATTCTGAATCTGCTGACTCTACACCGGACTCTCACTCTTCCCCGCTGTTGGCATTTGGTGAACCCTTACCGGACTCGGCACTGGAAGATGTGAAGCAGTTTTCAGACATATTGTAAGAACGGCCAATGCTTTGGGTCTCAACATTTCAGGGCCTGCTCTGACGGTGCACGACCCCGTTTTCCATTATGTGGACACGCGGCGTCCATCCGCAGACTCAATACCATTCCTCCCGGTGCTGCAGGAAGTACTGAAACACCCGTGGGCCCAGCCAACTTGTCTTCAGCTGATACCTCACTGCCTAGAACACCTATACTGGATGCAGAAGAAGGATGTGGACTTCCTCTTTAATCATCTGGTACCGAACTCAATTGTTGAGTTTTTCCAGACGAAGAGCGGTAAGAGGGCCCATACCACTCGACTGGATGGTGAGGGCCATCCTCTGGTCTCATTCAGTCGATGCTTCTACTCGGCCTCTTCCCTGATAACCAAGATTTCCAACACACAAGCGTGCCTGGCCGCTTACCAGAGGAACATCTGGGACAGGTTCTATCCTCTTCTGGCCCACTTGCCTGAGAACCATAGAACGAGTGCCATCCAGTTCTATAATGAGTTGGCCTTGTCAAACCAACAGCTTCTATCCTCTCGTCATACCGTCGAAGGCACGGCTTGGGTGATGGTTGGCGCTGTTGCTCTTCGCCGCTTTTCATGGCTCCGCTCGGCCAGCCTTGTGGAGGATAGCAGAAAGAGAATTGAGGACCTGCCTTTTGATGGTCAAGGGCTTTTCCACGCTCCCACGGACGAGGCCATGGGCCATCTAGTAAAGGCTCGCCTTACTGTGAAGAAGATGGGTCTCCATCCTACACCTCAGTCAAGGAGACCATCTTCCTCGTGTTCGTCTTGGCGCCACTTGGCCTACTCCTTCGCCTCAAGGTCTCTGCGCTGGACATCTTCTTCGTAGTCCCTCCCGGCATCATCACAACGGTCCTTTAGATGATGGCAGCCTTCTTCTAAGAAGTCCTCCTCCATGACCGAGTCCCATTTTTGACTTCCTCTGCAGGTCACCACCACATCTATCTTTTCATCGGCCCACCAGATTTGCCAGAAACCCAGGTCTGCCAGCAACTTGAACACCTGGTGGTGGATCATCACGGACTCTTGGGTTCTTTCCATTGTCCATCTTGCTTACGCCATCGAATTTAAAAATATACCACCTCAAGGTGTCTTTTATTCCACCTCCGCCAGCCCGGCTCTTCTAGAGGAGATACAGTCCCTCCTTCACAAAGGAGCCATAGAACGGGTCCCGTCCTTGGCCAGTACCGCCAGCTTCTTCTCTTGGTACTTCACGGTACTGAAGTCGGACAGTACCCTCTGACCGATCCTAGATCTAAGGGGAGTGAACTCCTACGTTTCCCCCGAAAATTCAAGATGGTTACTCTTTCTGCCATCCTGCCCTTTCTGAGAAATTAGGACTGGTTCGCCTCTATCGATCTACAAGATGCCTACTTCCATATCACAGTTTGGCCCCATCACAGGAAATACCTGCTCTTTGCAGTCGATGGCATGTGCTGCCAGTACAAGGTCCTGCCCTTCGACCTTTCCACAGCTCCCAGGGTTGTTACCAAATGCCTGGCCCCTGTGGTGTCGTACCTCTGCACAAAACATGTTATGGTTTACCCCTACTTTGACGACTGGTTGCTGCTGGCAAACTTCAAACAGAAGTTGTACAAGGACATCCATCAAACTGTCTCCTTTCTTTCCGAACTCGGCCTCAGAGTAAATCTCAGGAAGTCTCACCTGGAGCCATCTCTCACCCTGGACTTCATCGGTGCCACCCTGGACTCCATCGCCGCCAGAGCCTTCCTACCAGTGAAGCGGACCCGGACTCTGTGTCACACCGTCAGTGCTGTCTTGCAGTTCCTGTCAGACAAATCCAGCAACTTCTGGGTTACATGGCAGCAACGACGACTGTGACTTACCTGTCTTGTCTCTGTGGTTGTCCACTGCAACATTGGTTCATCAGAACCTTTGACCCTCTTCTCGATGATCAGTGTAGTCTGTTGAAGATTCCTCGGCCGGTCAAGAACTCTCTGCTCTGGTGGCTCTCGCCCCGACATTTGCCATTCGTCGACCTGCACCCAACGATTACTGTCACAACAGATGCCTCCCTCCTGGGCTGGAGAGCACACTGTGGCTGCCTATTGGTGCAGGGCCACTGGATCGGCTTGGAGACTCGTCTCCATATCAATGACTTGGAGCTTCTGGCCATCCTGAAAGCCTTGCGGGCTTTTCGCAATCTTGTTATCGACCAGACGGTTCAGATCTTGTCCGACAACACAACGGCCGTCTGTTATGTCAACAGACAAGGAGGCACTCACTCCTCCACTCTCCTCTATCTGGCCCTTTGCCTCTGGGACTGGTGTGTGCTGCTGAGTGTTCATCCCATCGCAGTTCACCCAGCGGGTCGAGACAATGTCACAGCAGACACACTAAGCAGGGACGTGGCATGTCACCACGAATGTTCCCTCTCCCACACTGTTTTGAACAGGATAGTGTCTCATTGGGGTTCCCCTTCCATCAACCTTTTTGTGACCAGCCGGAACAAGAAATGCCCCCACTACTGTTCGAAGGCTGGTGTGGGCCCAGGCTCTCTTGGGGATGCTTTCCAGCAGCAGTGGAACAAAGACTTTCTGTACATTTCCCCCTCGTTTCCACTCCTGGGTCGAGTGGTAGCCAGGATGGTGTTGGAGCGCGCCAACACCATCCTGATAGCTCCATATTGGCCGAGACAACACTGGTTCGGCCCTCTTCTTAAGGCCACAAGATGCGGCTCCCTTCGTACCGGACCTCCTCTCTCACTCGGACAGTCGCGTCCTACATCTGGACCTGCCACTCCTGCATCTGCATGCTTGGAGGATAATTTTTTAGACTCCCCTACTATCCAGGCCATACCCACGGCCGCCAAGAAGGAGTCCACCAGGAGGTCCTGCCGTTGTAAACGGCAAAAGTTTGTGTCTTTCGCAGACGCCCAGCATGAATGGGCACCGCTGGTTGCGTTGCCCACCGTACTGCATTTTCTCCTGCAGCTCTGAGAGCAAGGGCTAGCTTTTTCATCACTCAAGGTGTACCTGTTGGCTGTCATAGCTTATCAGCCACGTGGTACCCCTTCTGGGCTCTTTTTCGAGATACCACTCTCAAACAATTTCTCAAGGGCTTGTAACATCTTTACCCCCCAGCTGCTCCACCTCTTCCACCTTGGTTGCTGTCTCTGGTGCTCTCTCAGTTGATGCGACCTCCTTCGAGCCAGTGGCAACTTCGGATGACCACCTTTTGACCTTGAAGACGGCCTTCTTGGTTGCTGTCACCTCGGCCAGGCAAGCAGGAGAACTTACTGCACTGAGGTCAGATGAACCCTTCCTTGTGTTTCATCGTGACAAAGTTGTACTGCACCCAGCTGTGCTGTTGCCCTGTTTACTGGGGGTCCCGGGAGGGACTCCAAAATGTGCTCTATTGTAGGTGGGGAAAATTAGCTCAGAGCATTGCTTTAGCGTTACGAGAGGCAGGGTAACTTAGCAGGATCTTGTAACCCAGTGTTTACGGGGTCAGGCCAAGTCAAGGAGCAGAGCAGTTTGAAAATAAAAAATGATCTTTATTAAATACAGGCACACAATGTAAGCAACACACGCACACAGATAACTAAGGAAAAGAAAGGTGTGAGTAAGATAGCGGGATTTTCAGAGGGATAGTTGGTTTGAGTGATATGACACCTGTTCCTGGAGCCTGGAAGAAGATAGAGAGCAATGCTGCGGTTCGGTGGAGCTGAGGGGAAGTTCTCCAAGCAATATGGCAGCAAGGCAGTTGGTACTCGGGAGCGATCCGAGCGATCCGAGGAAGGTCTCGGAATAGGGGTTTTTATAGGGTGAATTGTGACTGTAGGCTATTCCTCACTTGGGGAACAACAATGAGTTTTGGGTACAAGACAATGTCTTGGAAAGGTCACAACTTTGCATGATGGAATCAGAGCCAAATTAACAATAATGTAGCCAGTATGCAAATACGCAGTGCTTACCAGTGGACGGCACAGCCTTTGTCCAGTAGCCTGCTCGGGGCAGGAAGCTTTTGTTAGTGTCACGCATAAGTAATGAGGTGTTTGCCAGAGAGGTCCCTGAAGTGACGAACCTGCCTGGGTGGACTTCCATTTAAGCCAGGATGTCATTTTACCTACTTTCTATCCTGACCTGGCTTCACCTTTAGAGCACTCGCTTTATACCCTGGACGTCCATCGGGCTCTAGCTTTCTACCTTCAACGGACTTCCTCCTTCTGACAGACCCCTCAACTTTTTGTTTGTTATGGTGGCCGTCAGAAGGGCCATAAGTGTCCACCCAGCATTTTTTGAAGTGGGTGGTCCAAACTATACATCTGGCATATGAACTATCCAGACAACCTCCACCAGCTCCTCCACTCCATGCTCACTCTAGGAGGGCCATGGCTTCCTCAGCAGCTCTCCTATGTTGGGTCGACCTGCAAGAGCTCTGCAGTGTGCGTACCTGGTTGCGACCCTCGACCTTCGTTCGCTACTTCCACCTTGACTGCTGAGCCAGGCGTGATGCTCATTTTGGTCATGCGGTGCTGTCTTCGATCCTGTAGGACTTGACCCGCCGTCCGATGGTAAGCTACTCAATCTCCCATTGCGTGAGGCACAGAGACCACGAAGAAGAACAGGTTGCTTACCTGTAACTGTGGTTTTTTGAGTGGTCATCTGTGCCCTCACACACACCTGCCCAGCCTCCCCTCTTCAGGTCCTGCTTCAGCGGACTTCGAAACTGAGGAGAGACCGTTAGCTTGGTGGGACTGAGCATGCTCAGTACCGGATGGAGGAGGGGTTCCCGCCAAGCTGCTCAGGTCTGGAACTTTCCGAAAAGCTACTGCGCATGTACGAAGATTACCATTGTGTGAGGGCACAGATGACCACTTGAAGAACCACAGTTACAGGTAAGCAACCTGTTCTTCCTCCTCGACATGACATCCTTTATTTAAACATGGCTGTCATGTCCCCCCTTAACCTTCTTTTCTGCAGGATAAACATATCCAGCTCCCTAAACCGCTCCTCATAGGGCCTGGCTTCCAGACCCTTCACCATTTTAGTCACCCTCCTCTGGATACGCTCCAGCTTGTCGATATCCTTCTTGAATTGAGGTGCCTAGAACTAGACACAGTATTCCAAATGAGGTCTGACCAAAGCAGAATAGAGTGATACCATTAAATCCCTTGATCTAGACACCATACTCCTATTGATACAACCAAGAATTGTGTTGGCTTTCTTGGCTGCCGCTTCACACTGCTAACTCAGGTTCAGCTTCTGATCTACCAAGACTCCCAGATCCCTTTCACACGTACTGTTATCCAGGCACGTGTCCCCCATCCTATATTTGTGCATTTCATTTTTTTTCTGCCTAACTGTAGGATTTTACATTTCTCTCTGTTGAAATTCATTTTGTTAGCTTTGGCCACCTCTCCAATCTGTCAAGGTCATTTAGAATTTTGTTCTTGTCCTTTGAGGTGTTAGCAACCACACCCAATTTGGTGTCATCTGTAAATTTGATCAGCATGCCCTCTACCCGTTCATCCAAGTCATTGATGAAGAAGTTGAATAGCATTGGGCCCAGGATACAGCCCCGTGGCACCCCACTAGTCACTTCTCTCCAGGATGAAAAGCAGCCATTGGTGAGCACCCTTTGGGTTCAGTTGGTCAACCAATTACAAATCCACCAAACAGTAGCAGTGTCCAATCTGAATTTTTACCAGCTTCTTTGCAAGAATGTCATGGGGAACTTTGTCAAAGGCCTTACTGAAATCAATATATGCTACATCTACAGCATTCCTTTCATCATCAATCTCGTAACTATATCATAAAAAGAGATAAAATTAGTTTGACACAACTTATTTCTGAGAAGTCTTTGTTGACTTTTAGTGATTAAGGGAGTGTTTGCTAAGTAATTACAAACTGACTGTAATTACTTAGATAGCAATGCAATAATCACTAAAAGTCAAAAATACTTGGCCATCTTCTCTATGCTTCTCTGTCATTTCCTTGTTTTTCCTTTTGCTGTGGACATATCTAAAAGAGCCCTTTTTATTGTTTTCAATGTCTCTGGCAAGCCTAAGTTCTTTCTGTGCTTTAGCTTTTCTGACCTTCTCCATACATATTCTGTCTATTTGCTTGAATTCCTTTTTTGTGGTTTCACTATTCTTCCATTTCTTGTACATGTTTCTTTTAATATTTAGCTCAGCTGAGAGTTCTTTAGTCAACCATTCTGATTTCTTTAGACACCTACCATTTTTCCTTCTTATTGGCACAGTTTTAAATTGTACCTTCAGTATCTCACTTTGAAGAAACTCCCATCCGTCATGAAATCCTTTCTCTTTTAGTATTCTTGACCATGAAATTTCAGTAAGTAACTTTCTAAGTTTACGGAAATCAGCTTTTTAAAGTCTAGAATGCGTGTCTGGCAACACTTGGCTTCCCCTTCCCACTGAATGACAGATTCCAATAGAGCATAGTCACTCCCTCTTAAGGATCCCACAGCTTGCACCCCATTGACAAAGTCATTCCTTTTGGTCAGAATCAGATCTAAAATAGTCGATCCCCTTGTTGCCTCTTCCATCTTCTGGACCATAAATTTGTCTGCAAGGGAAGCAAGGGACATGGTGGTCTTGTGGTCTTGGCAGAGTTTGACTGCCAACATATGTTAGGATAGTTGAAATCTCTCATTACTACTGCATCTTTCCTTTTTGAATATGTGGTCATCTGCTCCAGGAAGACCTCATCCAAGTCCTCAGGCTGGCCTGGAGGCCTGTAGCAAACCGCAACAATCACATCCCTATTCTTTCTTGCTCCCTTAATTCTTACCCAGATGCTCTCGACTTGGCTTCCTGGATTTAAGTCATGGATCTCTTCACAGGTGAAAACATCCTTGACATATAAGGCTACTCCTCCTCCTTTCTTGTTTGGTCTGTTTCTGCAAAACAGGTTATACCCCCCATCACTACGTTCCAATCATGAGACTCATCCCACCAGGTTTCAGTGATGCCTATTAAATCATATTTATTTTATTGTTTTAAGAATTCAAGTTCATCTTGCTTATTTTCCATCCTCTGTGCATTAGTGTAGAAACACATAAGATCATGTGTCCTTCCCGGAAGTCTTGTACTAAAGTTTCTTTTCCTCCCACTGTTGGTCTCTAGTACTACTTGGCCTGCTCTGTCTATATCATTTGGGCTATTTTTCCCAGCACTTGCTGAATCCTTGCCCTGAATAATACTGTCTCCCTCCTCAACCAAACTCAGTTTAAAGACCTGATCTGTTTTGTGAGACTGTTAGCAAAACGTTACTGCCAACAGTTGTGAGGTACGGCTCATCTGTTGCCAGAAGATCATCTTCGTGGAAATGGAGACTGTGATCCATAAACCCAAATCGTTCCTGGTGGCACAATCTGCGGAACCAGTTGTTCACCTCCACTATTTTTCTTTTCATGGGCCATGTTCTTCCACAAGCAGGAGAGATGAAATGACAACCTGCGCACCACAGTCCTTCCGCTTCCTACCCATAACCTCGTAATCCTTTGTGATGTGTTGAAAGCTGCGCCTTGCAGTGTCATTGGTTCTGATATGAACCAAAAGGAGGGGGTTACGGTCAGTGGGCTTGACCAGTCTCGTTAGCCTCTCCGTTACATCATTGATTTTGGCCCCAGGGAGACAGAACACATTGCAATTCATCCTGTCCAGGTTGCAAATTGTTGGTTCTGTTCCTCTCAGCAAGGAGTCCCCAACCACCAGAACTCGTCTCCCCTGAGGCTTATCTCAGGTTACTCGATGAGGAGATTCTTCCACAGCCGCCTGGACATTCTGTTCAGGCTGACATTGTTATTCCTGCTGTTGGATTTCGTCCTGCTGGTGTTTGAGTTCCTGTTGCTGATGTTCAATTTCTTCTTGGTGATGTTCCGTTATCTCCTGGTGTTCCATTACTTTTTCCTTCTGTTCCACTTTGTCATTAATAAGGTCAAGAACTTGGAAGCGATTCTGTAGCTTGAGAGTCTCTGTTTGGTTCCTGGCCCTTCTACTCCTCCATGTCACATTCCTCCAAGCATCTTGTCTCCTGGTTTTGTGAACCAACTTCCTCGTTCGCTAGCTCCTCCATGTATTTCGTCTTCAAGAAAGTCTTCTTTGCCCTATCAAAGAACTCTTCACCCTCCCTGATAATCCAAAGACTAGAAACCCAGGCCCCCAGCTACCAAACCTTCTCCTCTAAGAGGGCCACCAGCTTGCATTTACTGCAGGTGTACCCAATGACATCTTGCAGAAGAAAAGAAACATGCCACAGCTGTTGCAGGTGACTGCAGCATTTCCCTCACCCTCCATACTTGATAATCTAGACCAGTGGTTCTCAACCTGTGGGTCCCCAGATGTTTTTGGACTTCAGCTCCCAGAAGCCCTGAGCATTGACCATAGTGGCTGGGGCTTCTGGGAGCTGAAGTCCAAAAACATCTAGGGACCCACAGGTTGAGAACCACTGATCTAGACAGTCAAATTAGAAAAAGTGAAACTGGTCTTCATCTTCAAACTCCCCTGGTAAAACCTACATCAACACCCCCTTTTGCCACGCTCTTTTTGTCAAACTATCAGGACTGAGGGTGCAATTCTATAGTGGTTCTAGTTACTTCCCCAAACTTCCCAACCCACCTGGATGTTGCAGTCAGGCAGACTGCCTCAGGAGGGCTTCAACCCAAGAAGCAATGAACTCTTACTAAACTTGTACAGCCAAACTATGTGCACTGAAGGCGGTCGCTGTTGGGAGTAGATATAAAGAGCTAACAGCTGCTAGCAACTCCCCTAGCTAATCAGTTAGACTGTGTGCTCAGGAAGAGCACATGGCCAGAGCAAACAGACAAACAAACACAGCCCCACAAGCCTGTAAAAAACACCTAGTCAAGGATGTCTTCTCAGACACAGCTCACCTTCCGCTCTCTCCTCTGGAAAGGAGGAGAGAGCATGTGATAGTTTTGCATCTTTCCATGCATTTCTGAGGATTTCTGCATGGTTTGAGAGCAAAATTGCCTTGAAATCATATGAATAAATCAAAGATTTGAGGGGCGACTTGAGGGACTAGTGGAAGGCTTCAGGAGCAACACGTGACCAGTGGCCAATGGGCTGCCCTGGGCCCACCTCGACTGAACTCAATACTGCCTGTACATCTACACTGATTGACAGTAGTTCTGCTTTATTTCAAAGGGAGGTCTTTTTCCAGGAATTAAACCTGGAAACTTCTGTATGCCAAGCATGTACCGTAGACCATTGAGCTAAAACTCTTTTCTTTGTGCTGGTTTGTGCTTTCTGTAGAAGGAACCTATGTGTTTGGCTCTTAAGCTGAATATAAGCAAGCATGTTGTACTTTGTTAGGAGACCTTGTTCAGAAGAAACAAGCTCTCTTTGTTTCTTCTTCATGCTCTCTGTGACTCACAGAAATGGGTCATCTGTGCCTGCACAGTGCAGTGTTCAGAACCTTCTGGAGCCTAGAGATAGGTGTTTTGGCTTTCATATCCTGAAGATATATGAGACCCTTCCCACCTAAACTGTTATTTCCTTTTCTTCCACCGTGGCAGCAGTATTGTAGGATTGTTCTCAAGCCTTGTTTCTCTCATGATATTTTGACTCATTTTGGTATTTGGCTTCTGGTTTTTGTTTCTTGACTCAGACTATATTTTGGCTTCTCTTCGGACTACCCTTCTTGGTCAGCATTCTTTGTTGTATGGCCTCTGCGGTACTGTTTAAATACTGCCAGGCATGTGGTAGAAAGATCCATGTCAAGGATGAACATCTAAGTGCTTCCTTTGCCTATTCGAGGGACATAATGTGAGTACTTGTACCTATTGCCAACTATTCCCTCCACAGACTAGGCCTGCACACCTCAAAGCACTCCTTTGAGAGAAGGGTTTTTTAAAAAAACTTTTTTTATTGAATACTAATATATTTACTCAGCATTGCCCAGGATTTTATTTTCTCATAGATAATACTTGTTAGAAATACCTTAGGAATTACCTTACCTTACCTTAGGAATTAGATGCAGTTGAAATACACAAATTTGTGTTCGTAATTCTCCAAACTGCCTTGTCCAGTATCTGTAACTTTTCCCCATATTCCCCAATCCAATCTGTATTCAGAGTTGTTAACATACAGAGGTAGGATTTCTAAGGGAATACATTGGCTGTCTCCCTGCTGCTAGGCTTCATCTCCATAGCAACCAGGAAGGCCCAAGAGCTCTCTGGCTGAAAATTCTAAAGGCCCCTCCTGAAACTGCCAACCCCAGGATTCCATAGATCTTCATAGGCAGCCAGTCATGAGGTCTTCTTCCCTGACACAGCCAATCTTATGAGGTCTTCGCCTACCTGACACAGACAAACTCACAGACTCCCAAACTTTGACTTTTATATATTAGATATAAAAGCAACATATCACCAAACACAACATAATATATCTAATAAAAAGAAATTTAAAAAAACACAACCAACAACGGTAATCAAACAAAATACATGACCATAATAAACCAACCTATATTTTTGTCTAAACCAGACTAATGGATTAACTTAAGTATGAAGAAGGGGGAAAAAAGAAAAAGAAAAAAGTGGTTCCCGCCCCAAGTGTCCACTACTCATATTATTCTATATATAGTAGTTTAGTATAATAAACACCAAATACTAAAATACTGTTTGTTTCATAGTCTGAATTCTATAATATAAAATAAAATAATTCTATGTAATGTAAAATGTTTCTAATATGAATATACAACCTTACTTATATCAATACTTAACAATTTTTAATCTAAGATTAGAAATATTTTCCTCATAGAATCATAGAGGTGGAAGAGACCCCAAGGGCCATCAAATCCAACCCCCTGCTACGCAGGAACACCCATCAAAGCATTCCCAACAGGTGGCCATCCAGCCTCTGCTTAAAAACCTCCAAAGAAGGAGACTCTACCATACTCCGAGGCAGCATATTCCACTGCCAGACAGCTCTGACCATCAAGAAGTTTTTCCTGAGGTTCAGGTAGATTCTCTTTTCCTGCGCCTTGAATCCATTGCTCCTTGTCCTAGTCTCTGGAGCGGCAGAAAACAAGTCTGCTCCCTCCTCAACGTGACATCCCTTCAAATATTTAAACATGGCTATCATATCCCCTCTTAACCTTCTCTTCTGCAGACTAAACATCCCCAGCTCCCTAAGCCCCTTCTCATAGGGCTTCATGGCTTCCAGACCCTTTGCCATTTTGGTCGCCCTCCTCTGGACATATTCCAGCTTGTCGATTTCCTTCTTGAAATGAGGTGCTCAGAACTGGACACAGAATTGAAGTGCCCAGAACTGGACACAGTATTCCAAATGAGGCCTAACCAATGCAGAATAGAGTAGTACCATTACCTCCCTTGATCTAGACACTATACTCCTATTGATGCAACCAAGAATCGCGTTGGCTTTCTTGGCTGCCGCATCACACTGCTGACTTGTTCAGCTTGTGATCTATCAAGACTCCTAGATCCCTTTCACATGCACTGCTATCCAGCCATGCGTCCCCTCATCCTGCTTCATATATTATATATGCATATATAAAGGAGATAGTAATATATGGCAACAAAATAAAGTCATCTATAATATTCTTGTACATAGTTGCATGAATTATAAATTCTCTTTATCAAAACAAAACAGAACAAGATAACAACAGCAAGTTCAGAAAACCCTCATTTTCCCTTAAATACTTAGTAAGTACCAATTATGAACAAACTCATGCTCTTTTGAACTTTTTAGTCTTTCTGTCAGTCTGTCCATTTCTACAGTTGTCATTAACCTGCTAAAAAATTCACTTATGTTTGGGATTTGAATATTCTTCCAATACTTTGCGTAGACCAGTCATCCTGCCAGTAACATGTATTGAATCATTCTTTGCCTTTGCTTGTCATAATTTGAATCTTCCTGCCAAATTCCCAGTAAAAACAATTCTGGGGATTTTGTGATCTGAATTTTCAAAAATTTTTGAATTGAATCCTGTATCGTCTTCCAAAATTGTTTAGCCTTTTCACAAGTCCACCAGATATGGTACAAGGATGCAACATATCCCAGGCACTTCCAACAGATATTTTTCATTTCATTATGCATCTTAAAAAGTCTTTCTGGAGTAAAGTCCCAGTGAAACATCATTTTATAATAATTTTTTGTAGATCATAACAAAGTATGTTTTTAATTTCTTTTGTCCATAATCCTTCCCATTGTTTCATAGTTATTGTGTGATCAAAATTCTTTGCGTAGTTAATCATATATTTCTTTACTTTTTCTTCTTCTATCTTGATTTTCAATAAAATTTTATACATTTTTGCAATCAAATGCTCTTCGCTATCACATAGCAAAAGTTCCAAATCTGATTTGGCTCTCTCAAAACCTTTACTTTTTTTTGTCTTCTAAGAATCTTAAGTGATATTGTCTGTGTGATAACCATTGTAAAGGATATCCTTCTTCTTGAAGTTGTTGTAGTGTTTTCATCTTGTAATTTTGGCCTTGCGTCATTAACAAGTCGTAATAAGTTAACCATGTCTGATCTGTCCTCATTTCCGTCCTATAAAAAGCTTCTTGTGGTGAAATTCAAAGTGGTGTTTTAGGACATAATCTCAGTTTATATTTAGTCCAAACTTTTACTAGGGCGTGCCGCATACAATGATTATTAAAAGGAACATTAACCCTAACTTTTTCATACCATAGATGGACATGCCATCCATATCTTAAGTCATGTCCTTCTATGTTCAAAAGCTTATTATCTTCCAAGGTTATCCATTTTTTTAATCCAAGTAAAGCATGTCGCTGCAAAATAGACTTTTAAGTTAGGTAGCTCAAGACCACTTCTCTCTTTAGCATCTTGCAGGATCTTAAATCTCTTTCTGGGTTTCTTTCCTCCCCATATAAATTTAGAAATATCTTTCTGCCATATTTTAACTGGAGTTTCTTTTGTTAAAATTGGAATCATTTGAAAAAGAAACATTATCTTGAGGAGTATATTCATCTTAACTATAGAATTTCTTCTCAGTAAAGACAGGTTTAGTTTCTGCCATTTTATCTTATCTTCTTTGGGATAAGGTTTTAAGCGCTTCAGACATGGCTGCATGGACCTCCTCTTCTGCTGTCACACAGACCTCGCCTTGGCCCTTGGTTCGGTACTGTCCCTCAGTACTGTCTGGGAAGAAAACTTCATCAGCGTTGAGGATGACACCTGACTGTCTGTCCCTCCATGTCTTGCCTTCAGCATTCTTCTTCTCCCAAGTGTTAAGACTGATGTTCCTCAACTTCAGAGGAGACTTCATATGTGGTCTGAAAGGACTGCAAGTGGTTCACACCAGCTCCTGACAAATCTTTGGCTACCCCCTTGGCCAAGAAACACAAATTCTTCTTTTTGTGTTTGTTGGCCAAACTAAAGAGTTGCCTCACTTGTTTTCTACTCCTCTTTTATGGTAGCAGCATTATCTGGCTACAGGGACATCCTCTGAAAGATTGGCCCCATACCAATCACCTCAGGAATCGTTCCAGCTGGCGTGTCAAGGCTTGGCCTCCCTGCAGCAGCAGGAGAGGGCCTCTACCCTGGCACTTTGAGAACATCACAGTACCTCAGAAGTCCAAGGTACCTCAGATTGTGGGATTGTCCACTCTCCAGTTAGTATTCTTACTTAACCAACTCAGATGGAATTTGGCCATCTATGGTCTTATCCTCCAGCTTCTCCATTTCCAGAGCATCATGACTTTACACAAGCCCAAGTGCCTCCTCAGGTACTGTCTTGGGACCATTGCTGTGTACCATCACCCCCACTGGTCTCTTGTCACCAAATCTGGCAGCTGCTCATACTGGTCTTGGCTTCGTTCCCCAGACTGTAGGTCTTGACATCATTCTCAAAGGGACCAATAAGACCATTCTTACTTTTGTGAATGCAAGTCCTTGTATGATTCTATGGACCTCTCTTTGTATCTAGAGGACTACTATTACTTCCATCATCATTGCCACCACTGTTGAGCTTACCTCAAGGAGACACGGTACCGTCATTACTGTTGGTACTACTCACTATCTCCTACTCCTACCCTGTTGTGTCCAACTAAGCAGCGATGCACTGACTGAGATCATCATCTTGAGGTCCCAGCATGGTCTACGAGAGAACCAACTGTGACACCTATGACCTCCACTTAGATTCTTCAAACTGCCTCACTACCTACGGTCAGCAGTTTCCAGAAAGGTCTCCAGTCACTGCCTTGGTGTCTCCTCAGCATTGTACTTACCATTGTTGATCATTCTCCACCTCATCTTCGACTTCATAATCATTTGACAAGCAGTTACCTGACCACTCCCTACCATCTCTGGTCTTCTCACAGGATCTGGTCTCTCCAACAGATGGTGTCTGATACTTTGTGAACAAATGCTGAAGATGGCCCATTCACTTATCCTTCAGATTGATTGCCACAGGGAGGATATGCAAGATCCTGTTTTTCAACAGCCACAAGATCAGGCTCCGGTGACTGTATCTATTTCGCCTCTTCCGTATCTTTTTCATCTGCTCAAAAAGTCTTGGGCATACTGTCTATCTCCAAAAAGTTAGAGTCACTGTCCTGTCTTTTGGATTTAGATCTCGAACAGCTGGTGAACCACCCCAAGCCGAATTCCATCATAGTGGATGCCGCCCAACCCAAGACTTCCAAGAGGCTTCAGACTTCTCCACCCAACAAGGAAGGCAAAAAGCTGGATGCCATTGGAAGAAAATTCTGTTTGAATGCTGCCCTCCTCTTTAGAATTTTCCTGTATGAGTGCCTACCAGCAGTTCTTATGGAGCAAGATGAAGCCCTACATAGACCATTTAGCTTATGAAGACAAATGGATTGTCACTGTTCTCTATGGGGAGGCTTACCACCTGACATCTCACCAAATTACCACCTTTAAACATGTTGCAGATTATAGCACTAAGGCACTGGTTCTGTTCTTCTGGATTATCTCAGCAAGTGATGTCCATGATTGAAGACCTGCCATTTGATGATGCTGTCCTCTTTAACACATCCACAGATGACAAACTCAGACATGCTCAAAAAATGAGATCAATGGCCAGGGACTGGTTTCCAACTTGCCCCAACTTCATGGTTTCAGTACCATAGATACTACTCACAAACAAAGCATGTCTCTAGCTTAACCTCCACTCAGCAACAGAGGACACCCCAACCATCACAATGGCAGTCCTCTAGGAAGCTTCTTTCCCCTTTGTTTCACACTTCACAGTACAGGAAACACCATTCTGAAACATTTAAGCATTGTGTTTGATGAGATGCACCACAGTATTGCCTCATGTACTGCCTCTTCCACCATCTACTCTTTAGCCACTGATACTGAAGATTCCTTGGTTTCTTCCACCTTTGACACCTTCTTTGACACTACAGATACCAACAGAGTACCTTTGTCCTTCCATCTTGACGACTCCATCTTAGATTTGGTACCCTTTGTCGGCACTCCCTCATGCCCTTTTGGACACAGACTAAGTGAAGACCATCACTCTTGGGCCTCTATCACGATAGACTCTTGGGTACAGAGGGTACGTGATAGAGTTTTGTCATCTCTTCCAATTCTATGATTCTGTGAAATCTCCATCCAACAGGTTATCTTTGAGTCACACAACAAACTTCAGTTCTCAACGAGGAGATTGTGACATTGCTTCAGAAGGGAGCTGTTGAGTGCATTCCACTGTCAGCTCGCCATCACATCTTCTTCTCACAGTATCTTCTAGTGTCAAAGGACAGTGGTCTTCATCCCAATTTGGATCTTCACGAAGTCAGTTGTTACATCCGATCAAAGCATTTTCAAATGGTCAAGCTTGCATTCATTCTCCTGCTGCTGCAAGAAAAGGACCTGTTTGCCACCATGGACCAGAAGGACACCTATTTCCACATCCTGATCAGACTGACCCACAGATGGTACCTAGCTTTCATGGTTGGTCAGAGGGTGTACCATTTCCGCATCCTACCATTCGGTCTCACCACAGCTATGAAGAGTCTTTACAAAGGTAATGTCAGTGGTGGCAGCTGCACTGTGTCAACCTGGTATCATCATGTTCTCATATGTCGATAATTGGCTCCTGGTTGCTTGATCCTGAGCCCAGCTTCTTGTCAACATCAACGTGACCATCAAGCTTCTTCACTCTTCAGGCCTCCTGATAAACTTCAAGAAATCTCATCTGAATCCCTGTCAGAATACCAAGTTCATCAGTGTCCATCTGGATTCTCGATTCCAACAAGTGTTTCTTCCACATGACAGGTGGATCATCATTCACCAAACTTGTCATAATCTGCCTTGGGGACTGTGGCAGCGAGGAGGAGGATTTTGACTCCAAGGCAGAGGCTTCCCCACAGGGTGAAGTGTCCCTAGAAGCTGGTCCAGAGGAAGTTAATGCACAACAACAACAAGGGCCCAAGCCAGGGGAACAAATAGAGGAAGACATAGCTGACACACCTACCTTGCAGCAGAGACGCCGTGAAAGGGAAGGCTTGTGTCGCTCGACCCGTTTAAATAGTAAATGAGCCCTAATGAGGGAACATCTGTGGTGGCAGCAGCCCTAAATAAAAGAGGGCTCTATCTGGCCTTTCCTTCCAGGGTCAGCAACTGGTCTCTTTGGCCCGGAAACCCTGTGCTGTGCTCTTGGATCTGGTTGTCTTGGAACACTGCCTGTTTGGGCTACGGTTTGGATTTACCCCTTCGGATTTGTTTGCTCTCGGCTGCCTTTCTTTTTGGATGTTAGCTGACTCTCATCTGGTGTGTAGGAGCTGTACTGTTTGTGAGTAACTACCTGCACTGCCATAGACATGACAGATTGCTGACCCTCCCAAACATAAATCTTGGCAGGGAGATAATGGAAGAAAAAGCATCATTAGCTTATCAGCAGCTACTGAAGGAAAATAGCTTACTTCGTCAGCAAGTGTCTCAGCTGGCTGCCGCTGTAGCAGAGCTCCAAGCAAACAAAAATCAGCCAGGTGCTCAGGCTGCAGTGCCTCCCCTCCTTCCGGCAAGGCATAAAACCCCTCTGTCTTTGCCAGAGAAATTTTCAGGCCACTTGTCAGGCCAGGCTACTGATGTTGCAGGCTTCCTGGCTCAATGCCAACTGTATATCTCCGTCCGGACAGCTGAATTGAGCAATGATGAGAGTAAAGTTGCCTTTATCTGCAGTCTCCTAAGTGGCTCCACCCAGATATGGGTCCTGCCCCTGCTAAGATGTTCTGACCCCATGCTATCTAATTATCCTGCATTCCTGGATGAATTGAGGAGTGTCTGGAGTGACCCAGGGTGAGCTGAGACTGCAAGTAGAAAGATTCATGGTCTGCAACAAGACAAAGGAAGTCTGTTGGAGTATACTACTGAGTTTTGCCTCTTAGCCCAGGACATAGCCTGGAATGATGCAGCTTTGCAGGATCAGTACTGGGCCGGCTTATCAGATGAAATTTTGGATGAGCTTTCCCGGACTGTGCCTCCCAATGCCCTGCAACAGCTGATTGAGTTATGCCTGCGCATTGATGGCCATCTGGAAACTAGTCGACAGGCCCGTGGGGCCTCACCCTCTCCTGCCCAGTCCGGCGCTGGTAGCTCCTTCAACAGCCCGGCTTCTGTGAAGGAACCCATGCAGCTGGGAAGAGCCTGGCCTCATCTTTCACCAGAGGAGAAAGAGCAGTGTAGGCAGACAGGGGCCTGTCTGTACTATGGTGGTCTTGGATGCTTTGCTTGGAATTACCCAGCGAAGAGACGTGGCCCTGCCCCACTGGGAAACAAGCACACCCAGGCCTGAATGGGCTCTCAAGTCTGGGAGAGAGGGGTTCGAGTCTGCCTAGGACCCCTAGCGAGCCTAAGCAGAATCCTTTGCTCGTGCCAGCTACCTTATGGGACCATCAAGTCCAGGGAGTCCACGTGGGGGCCATGATTGACTTCCAACAATTTCATGGACCTTGCCTTTGCAACCTGGCATCACATTCCAATCCAGCCTCTGCTGATGCCTCAGCTGGTTGAGACCATTGATGGCCGGCTTTTGCGCCCTGGTGACTTTGGAGATCCAGGGCCACGTAGAGCAGCTGCAGTTCTATGTGGTAGCTGTGGCTCACTTCCTCATGGTTCTCAGGATGCCCTGGCTGGCCCAGCATGACCCTCACATTTCCTGGTCCCGAGGGGAGATACTCTTTGCTTCTGAATGTTGCCAGGAACACTGTTGGCCAGAATGCATGTACTCTGTCTCAGAGCTGGGCCCAACAACTCCCCTTGTCAGATCACCAGTGAAGTATCATGGCTTCACAGATGTGTTCGACAAAAAAGAGGTGGACCGGTTGCCTCCCCATCAGCCCTATGATTGTGCCATTGACCTGGTCCCTGGGGCTCCAATTCCAGCTGGTCGCTTGTACTCCTTGTTGGAACTGGAATCAACAGCGTTACAGGACTTCCTTGAGCAGAACTTGGGCCGTGACTTTTTTAGGCCCTCCACGTCACCAGTGGAGGCCTCGTTGCTGTTTGTCAAGAGAGAGACAGCTCTTTATGGCATTCTAATGACTACTGTGCTTTGAACAGGATCACGATCTGCAACTGGTACCCACTGTGCCTGATTCCCGAACTCTTGGAGCACTTGCGGCATGCCAAGGTGTTCACCAAGCTGGACCTCCGGGGGGCTTGCAGTCTGGGGAGAATTTGGGCTGATGATGAATGGAAGACTGCCTTTCCGACATGGTATGTCCACTGTGAATATACTGTCATGCTTTTCGGTCTTTGTAATGCTCCGGCAGTCTTCCAACACTTTGTCAATGACGTCTTCCGGGACTATTTAGACTGCTTTGTCATCATCTACCTGGATGACTTTTTGATTTACTCCTCCAACCAGGTAGCCCATGATGCCCACATCCATTCCATACTCCAGTGCCTCTGGCAGCACTGGCTGTATGCCAAACTAGAAAAGTGTGCCTTTGACCTCACAGAGGTGGACTTCCTGGGGTATCGGATCTCATCGAGGGAGATCAAGATGGACCCTGCGAAAGTGGAGGCAGTGACTTCCTGGCAGCCTCCTTGCAACCAGAAGAAGGTGCAGCGGTGTTTGGGGTTTGCCAATTTCTACTGGAAGTTCATTGCCAACTTTGCCTCCTTGGCAGGGCCCATTACCCAGTTGCTCCGTGGCAAGGTGCCTTTTCAGTGGACCTCTGAGGCCCAGCAGGCCTTCCAGACTCTCAAGGCTTGCTTCAGCTCTGCACCTATCATGCAGCACCCAGACTCCTGGACTCCATTTGTGGCGGAAGCTGATGCGTCTGATGTAGCTATTGGAGCAGTCCTCCTGCGACCTGTTGGCTCTGACCTCCTGCCCTGTGCTTACTTCTCCTGTCAGCTGACGCCCTCTGAATGCAACTACACCATCTGGGAGAAGGAGCTCCTGGTGATCAAGGCAACGCGGCGCCACTGGCTCGAGGGAGTGGCTCACCCAGTGGAGGTCCACACTGAACATCACAACCTGGAGTACCTCCAGACAGCGCAAAAGCTCAACCAGTGGCAGAAACGGTGGGCCACCTTCTTTGCCCGTTTCAACTTCAAGTTGCAATATGTGTCTCACACCTGGAACCGGCAGGCTGATGCTCTGTCGTGGTAACCCGAGTATGCATCCGCACCTGGCACCAATGTCTGTTTCACGATCCTGCGCCCAGAACACTTTGCCACTACTCAGACACTGCCCTCTTTATGGGACCGGATATGAGAAGAGCAATACCAAGATCCCTTGGTGCAGGGTCACAAGGAAGATGGTGAGGACTCCCCTTTCTCATTCCGCGATGGCCTAGTGTACTATCGGGGCCATTGTACGGCCCCGCTGGGTCCTGCCGTCAGGATGTTCTCCAGTTATGCAGTGATGGCCACCCAGTCGGGCACTTTGGCTTCCGTAAGGCACTGCACCACTTGACTCGTGAGTTTGGGTGGCCTCGCGTTCAGACCGACTTCGCTTGGTATGTGCATTTCTGCCCTATGTGCCGTCACGCCAAGGATCAGCCTGGGAAGCCTGTGGGTCTCCTGCTCCCACTGGCCACGCCTCTGGGCCCCTGGAAAGTGGTTTCTGCAGATTTCATCATGGACCTTCCCTCATCGACAGGGAATACATCCATCTTGGTTGTGGTGGATCTCTTTAACAAAATGATGCACTTTATCCCGTACCCTGGGCTCCCCACAGCGAACAAGACCGCTTGACTGTTCCTCCACCATGTTTTCCGTTGCATGGCCTGCCTGAGGGGATCGTGTCTGGCAGAGGTCCTCAGTTCACTGCTTGCTTCTGGCGAAGTCTGCTGCAGCAGCTGGATATCCGGCCTCACCTCTCCTCCACTCACCACCTGCAGTCCAATGGGCAGACGGAACGGGGTCAATGCTGTCCTGGAGCAATATCTTCACTATTATATCAGCCATCAACAGGACAACCAGGTCGAGTTGCTCCCCTTGTCAGAGTTTGCCTGTAATAACTCCCTCCATGTCTCCACCCAGGAAACTCCCTTCTTTGTAAACTATGGTTTCCACCCTCGGCTGTTTCCTGCGATTGGTCCTGCTTCCGTGGTGGCTGCGGCAGATGAGAGGCTCAGGGAACTGCACGCTGCCCAGGCCCTTCTCCAAGAGCACCTGGATTTGGCCAAGCAGGCCTACAAATGGGGAGCAGACGAGAAGTGCTGGCAGGGGCCTCCCTTGCAAGTCGGTGATTCCGTGTGGCTCTCTGTGAAAGACCTGTCTCATTGTCATCCCTTTTGGAAGCTGGATGCCCGGTTCATTGGCCCCTACCGGATTGTGGCACAGGTAAATCCGGTGGCCTTCCGCCTTCAGCCCCCTGCGTCTCTTCAGATCCATGCTGTCTTCCATCACTCTCTGCTCATCCTGGCTGCTGACTCCCATCCTGAATCTGGTTCGGTGCCTCCTCCTCCCACCCACCTCCCAGTTCAGGTTGATGGGGAGGAGGAATTCGAGATGGCACAAATTCTGGACTCTCAGCGCTGTTAGGGCCGCTTGCAATATCTCATTGACTGGGTGGGCTATGAGCCTGAGGGGCGCTCCTGTGTGGATGCCTCTGATATGCATGCCCCTGCCCTGGTCCAGGAGTTCCACCACCAGTATCCCGGCAAGCCTGCGCCAGGGGAGGAGATGATGGAAGGGGGAGTGGTGTCATGCCCTGCCTTGGGGACTGTGGCAGCGAGGAGGAGGATTCTGACTCCAAGGTAGAGGCTTCCCCATAGGCTGAAGTGTCCCCAGAAGCTGGTCCAGAGGGAGTTAATGCACAACAACAACAAGGGCCTGAGCCAGGGGAACAAATAGAGGAAGACATAGCTGACACACCTACTTTGCAGCAGGGACACCATGAAAGGGAGGGCTTGTGTCGCTCGGCCCATTTAAATAGTAAATGAGCCCTAAAGAGGGAACATCTGTGGTGGCAGCAGCCATAAATAAAAGAGGGCTCCAGCTGGCCTTTCCTCCCAGGGTCAGCAGCTGGTCTCTTTGGCCCTGAAACCCTGTGCTATGCTCTTGGATCTGGTTGTCTTGGAACTCTGCCTGTTTGGGCTACGGTTTGGATTTGCCTCTTTGGATTTGTTTGCTTTCAGCTGCCTTTCTGTTTGGACATTCTCTGACTCTGACCTTGTGTATAGGAGTTGTGCTGTTTGAGAGTAACTGCACTGCCATACACACGACAAAACTGTGCTCAGAATGTCAAAATGCTGATGGGTCAGAGTGAGAGACATCCAGGTCCTACTGGGCTTTACTGCCTCGACTACGGCAGTCACACCATGCGCCAAGCTTTGGATGTGACCACTCCAAACCTGGTTTCTGCACACCTTCCATCTGTTTCAGGACTGTCCGTCAAAGTTCATCACGGTGCTGTATCATGTTCTTCGATCTCTTCGATTGTGGCTGGATTGAGAGAATATGTTGACAGGAATGCATTTCCACACCGACTTCCACTGATATTGGTAACAGCTGACGCCACTTGAGAAAGCAGATGGTCTATGTTGGAGGAGCTGCTCCATATCAATTCCCTGGAACTCCTCACTGTGATCAAGGTCTTCCATGCCTTTGAATAGCATCTGGGGAGTCAAGCTGTACAGATAGTCATGGACAATACCACCACAATGTATTATATCAACAAGCAGAGGGGCACGCAGCCCTGGGGTCTCCTTGACCTCTCTATACAATTCTGGAATTGGTGCCCTCATAAGCGGATCCTGCCATCAACTGTCCATTTGCCCAGGGACAA
Organism: Iguana delicatissima; assembly: GCA_948472985.1. NCBI lineage: Eukaryota > Metazoa > Chordata > Lepidosauria > Squamata > Iguanidae > Iguana > Iguana delicatissima. The sequence continues at coordinate 26,629 of CAOKZL010004014.1, forward strand.
GAATTCTCTGATGGATGCTGTCAGTCGCACTCCCTTCTCATGTCATGAGTGGAGATTGCACACTGAGCCCCTGCTTGACATCTTCTAGAGCTGGACCACCCTGACCTCTTCACCTCCAGCCTGAACCACCAGTGCAACCTATATTGCTCCAGGAGAGAAAAGAGCTGAAGTCAGTAGGAGATGCCTTCCTGTTTGACTAATCTGGTCCCATTGTGTACGCTTTTCCTCCATTCCCTTTGATAATGAAGGTACTTGCAAAAATTCATCATGACAGGGCCAAGGCAATCCTAATAACACCACGATGGCTGAAGCAGACCTGGTTCACTCCACTGATGGTACGCTCCAGAGGTTGGTGTCAGAGGCTTCGGTACAGACTGAACCTGCTTAGCATTCATGACAGGACCATCAGTCATCCTGACATTCACTCTCTCAAGATGACGGCATGGAACCTGCTACCTTGAACACATTACTGCCTTAGGTAAGGCATATCCTTGCTTCTGCACATCGACTTTCCACAAGGTGGTCTTACACATACAAGTGGTCCACATTTTGCGAGTTTGCCCATAACAATCACGTTGATCTCGATAACGTCAGTACCGTGAACATTCTTATTTCCTTGGTTTCTTGTTGTCCAAAGGACTTTCTCATTCATTGATTAAGTGTTACCTCTCTGCTTTTTCTTGGCATCTTTCACATTGAGGTCAGTCTTCCTGTTTCTCCATTCCATTAGTGAAACAGTTCCTCTCAGGGTTTAAAAACCTGCACCCTCTTTTGACCCCTCTAGTACCTACTTGAAATTTGACTTTAGTCCTCTCTCAACTGTCTAAAGGACCTTTTGAACCTATGGCTATCTGTGACCTGTATCTGCTATCCTGGAAAACGGCCTTCCTGGTAGTGATCACCTCAGCAGGGAGAGCTGGTGAGATCTGTGCTCTCAGAGTGGATCAGCCTTACCTTCGATTCCACAAAGAGAAGGTCATTCTCAGGCCTGATATCACTTTACTGGCTAAGGTGGTCTCCTCTTTTCGTCTCAGCCAAGACATTGTCCTTCCTTCCTTTATTCCAAACCCACCCTCAGACTTGGAGCAAAATTTCCACTGCCTCGATGCCAGATGTGCTCTGGCTTTCTATGTGCAATGCACTTCCTTTTTCAGAGACACCAACAGACTCTTTGTTTGTTACTCTTCTACCAAGAAAGGACAACCAGTCGAATCACAAAGACTGTCAAAGTGGGTAGCTTTGACCATCTGCCTCACCTGTGAACTCGCTGAGAAACAACCTCCCCACCGACTGAGGTCATTCTGCTAGAGCCATTGCAGTATCCACAGCATTCCTGCATGGTGTGTCTCTTCACAAGATCTGCAGAGCTGTCACCTGCTCTCAATCCACTGCTTTCATCACTCACTATAGACTGGACAGTAGAACACAGACAGATGCCATCTTTGGCAGAGTAGTGTTGCAATTCTCTATATCTTAATTGATGTATTCTTGGAAATCTCATTGGTCTCTTCTGTCGCACAACACTTCCACCTCCTAGGTTAGTAGCTCGCTAATCTTCCATTTGTGTGAGTCACAGAGACCATGAAGGAGAAGAACAGGTTGCTAACCTGTAACTATGGTTCTTTGAGTGGTCATCTGTGAACTCACACAATCCTGGCCATCTTTCTCTCTTTGTGTCTTGCCTCACCTGTTGGTCCTATGGCTGCTGCCCCAGGTGGCCAAAGAACTAACAGTTTAGGCAGGCAGGGCCTTATATACCCCAGGAACTGAGGCAGGGTTCCCACCAAAATGCCTATCTCTAGGCTGAAGAAGGTTCCAAACATCGCACTGCGCAGGCGCAGATAACCCATTTGTATAAGTTCACAGATAACCACTTGAAGAACCACAGTTACAGGTAAGCAACCTGTTTTTCTTTCTCTAGTCATAGTAAAGACTAGATTTTTGTGCTGATAGAACTTACAATCTTCACCACAGATTCTTGCAATATATTCGTATATATTCTGTTGAGACTGGCACACGTGCAAAGGTATTGCAAGAATTTGATCCATGAGACTGCTGGATGAAGGACCGTTAGAATTGTTGATCAGAAGAGCTCACCGTGATCCCAGAGAGGTAAAAACTGATTTAGTTGTCTCATGTGGCTTAAATAGATTATATGCACATGTGAATGGGAGAACTCTATCTTATTTCTGGGAAAGCTGTGAATGATTTATTTATATCAGTATTCAGCATTGTATGTTCATTTGGGGTTGCTTGTGTTCCAGTGTTAGAGAGAAAAAGTGAAAGTTTATACTAAAAAAAGTTGATCCATTTTTCCTGTTGAGCATGGTTTACAATTCTCTTGTTGCTTCCTGACCTAATAGAATTCAATGACTCTCTTATACCCTTTCTCGCTCAGCAGTAGTGAAGAGCTGTGTCATTTAATTCATCGGTTGGTGTGCATTACGAACCAGTTACAACAATGTCTCTCTCATTGACCAGATTCTTCTCATGTTGTGATTTCTGTGTTAAAGGGAGGAACTCTCCTAGTTGGTAGACAGAAGACCTGGTCCCAATTTTGCAGTAATAATAGCTTTTAGGAGCTGCTAATATACCTTCTTTTGTTCTCTCAGTGCCTTGTTGCACAATAATACTATTATCGAAACAAAGTAGTAAGCCTTGTTTACTGGCTGATTGCAGGCTGTATTCACAAGCAAGCTTGAACTCTGGACAGTACCACTGTGTAGTAATGCATGTGGCCAATTTGTTCTTGCTTTCAACTCCCACTAGTCTGACTTGCTAAGGCAGGGGTGGGACTCGTGCAACCCTCTAGATGTTGAATGACAAATCCCAGCAGCCCTAATCAGCATAGCCAATGGTGAGAAATGCTAGCAATTGCATTCCAACATGATTGCCACCCTTGGGCTAAATAAGCAGAAATCAAAAGCTTTGTGTGTTGTCCAAATCATAATTCCTTGTTCACCACTTATATAGAAGGATTCATAAACGAAGAACTAATTCTAGTTTGAATTCTTGGGTTGTAAGTGGTACAGCAAACAAGGAGCTTTGATTTGGATGAAATACTAAGTTTTGTCAGAGGAAGACAAAGACAACCCAACTCTGGACAAATCTTGCCAAGACAATTCTGTGATAGGTTCTCTTAGAGTCGCTATAAGTCACCTTGAAGGCACAGCATAACAACAAAGTTCTAGGGTTTTAGATGATTTTGCTAGTCTTATTGGTGGGATGTATAAGTAAGAACAAACATGCTATATGCACCAGTACAGGGCTTGTACATGGTATTCTCTGATGTTCAAGATTATTTTTGCACGCAAATGTGACCTGTGATAATCTAGAAGCATTTCAGTGGTATTATTATGTATGAATAAGATGCTTACTGATGCATTTGCCTCTCTTTGCAATCAATATTGAGGTGGAAACAGCATCTAAAAGAAAAGAACTTCATTTTAAAATGTTCAAGATTGCCATGCAAAAAGCTTGAATCACAGACTTTGTGGGTCAAGCAGATATTTTCAGTCTGTTTCTCTTTATCTGAGTCATAATTAGCCTTTGATTGTTACTGCAGGAATGGTACTCATGCCCCCAGAAGTTCTTGGACTGCAGGTCCCAACAACTCTAACGAGGATAGCCAAGTGAGAAGTGTTGAGAATTGCAGTGTAGCACCACCTGGAGCCCATATGAATTCCACCCCTGGATTGCTGACATTTGTCCTGGAAAGGTCCAGTGTTAAAGGGCCACACCCATATTTTGAGCCAGTGCTGACATCTCAGGTTAAATGGACTTTGGTAGCTAGCAAGGCTAGGAAATGCTTCTTCCAGAGACTTTACAGAACTGCACATGATAATAGTAGACTCTTCCAGTGTTACTCCAAAAGGAGGGTGACCCATGATGCCAGTGCTTCTGTGGATGGTGGGGAATTATTAGCTCAAAGGGAGCCCTGCAGGAGGAGAGTAACCTTACAGGATCTTTCCATCTATGTATGACAGTACTAATGCAGGGACCTTAGTTGGAGTTTCAGAGAATGTTTTATTGGGGAAAACCACAAGCACACACAAGATTCAAGGATTCTCACAACCACAAAGGCCAACCAAAGGAAAGGAAGGAAAAATTGGATAGCGAGAAGTTGGGATGAGGTTGTGATATTAAACTATCTTCTAGAGAAGAGACAAAGCAATGTGGCTTAGACTAGGAGTCTGAGGTTAGCACAGGAATGGAAATCTGAGCAGCAGAGTGATGGGCTGTGTCCAGTGTACTACGTCCATTGTACTGCAAGTTGCCAAGCCGAGAGCCAGGATTTGAATACCCCTTCCCCCTGAAGGGGAAGGTGCTAATGGCTATCCAGCAGAGCAAACAATGGAGTTTGGAATGAACTCCAAATGTCACCTTGGTGTTAAGTACCTGACAACGCTTTGATGGGAATCATGATAGCTTTTTTCTGGGCGGGTGAGAAAACAAAGGAGGATTTCAGAAGGAAGAGGAACAGGTTGATGACCATCAGTTGCTCTATTGAAACAACTTTGTGTGCTGTTGTGTTTGAAGATTGAGTTGTTGAGGGGATTACTGCAAGCCTGTCAGCACCAGATCTTCCCTACTGATCCCTTGAATTTATGACCTGGCCATGCCCTGAGGTCCCATCTGACCTATTCGTGCATGTGTTCAGCCAGCCAGCATGGCTTTTCAGCCACAACAGTGTATGATTTATATTTTGTGCCAACTAAATAATGTTCATGGCCAATTACATCATGAAGTAGGGCTGTACAGCGAGTGACACCAGCCTATGGCAGCCTTCCTCAAGCTGGTTCCCTGTAGAGGTGTTGGAATTGCATCTTACATGACTGCTAGCCAGAATGCCTAGTTTGTTGTTGTTGTTCTGTGCCTTCAGGTTGTTTCCAATTTATGATGACCTCTATAACATTTTTTGTGAGGAAGGGGCAAGATTTGTTCTGAGGGGGATTTACCATTGTTTCTCTCTGAGGCTGAGAGAGCATGACCTGCCTAAGATCACCCAGTGGGTTTCCATGGCCAAGCAAGAGTCAGACTCTTTTCTCCAGAGTTGTAGTCCAGTGCTCAAACCAACACACCATTCTGGTTCTCAACCAGTTCTTTGCTAGAAATCAATTGTGTTTCAGATCAGACATGACATTAACTACTACTTTAAATTATATGTGTAGTATTCTCTTTGTGGTGGTTCTGAGGAGCCTTATTGGGACCGTGGAGTGGGGAGTTGAGATCTTTTAAGGTGCTTCCTCTGATCTGTTTCCTGCTGAATAGTAAACCCCTACCACCAATATTTGCTGCAGGTCTTTTTTCATTGTTTTGAAGTGGAGGAGAATCCCAAATATGGGCAAATTAATTCAGGGCCTAATTTCTCCATCAAAATAAAATGGTTATTAAAAGCCAATAATTAATATCTACAGTAAGATGAAGATTCTCTTGAGGAAATCCCATTTCCTACTCTTTCCACTTCTATTCAACTGACATTGCTATCAACTCCCCATCCTAATTCAGCACAGGGGCTAAATCATGGTACTATGCAGTGAATCAAGTTTGCTGGGAACTAAACAAAGAAATTGGTAAATTCATCTCACTTGTAAGCTCAGTAGGATAATTTTTTTTCTTTTCTTCAGGAGGGTGGCATAATTAAATCAAGCCAAAGATACATACAGTACAGCAGGTGAAACCTCCAGCAGCATAAACAGATCAATAAACCGATTTGTGTTTGCTGACCAGAAGAGATTTCTAATTACTAGTGTTCTGTATTCCCCATTTCTGATGGCACTAGAGTAATTGAAAGAATAAGAAATCCAATTCCCTCTTCTTTGGGAGTTTGTTTCTCTTTAGCTCCACTTAACTGGACTGGTAACGCTGACTTGTCTGTCGAGGCTGAAGATTGTAATTTATTTCCAGTTGTCCTAGTTCTTTATTCAAGAGATGCTTAAATTTTTTGATAGGATTTTTTGTTTGTTTGCTTGAACATGGTCTAAACTAGCATAATTAATGCTTGTTTTTTCTGAAAACATATATTTGGAAATTTACCCAAGATTCAGTACTATACTGAAATAGCGGTCTTAAATGGAAAATTGTCCTCTTAGTTTGTGGATTTGGGAAATAACAGATCTTTGCAATGGAAGCAAATACTGAAAAAAAATGTATCTGTAATATCCAGGATTATTGCATGGAGAATCAAATAGTAGATGTGAAGCACAGTTGACAAGATTTTCACATATGAAGAAGAGGCTCACATGTAGTGCTTTCAACTCCTTCCTTCTCCCTTCCAGGGTCAATTGATTTTTAAAGCTTACATAATGAGAACCTTGCTGAAGTTTTGTTAGAATTAGAGTGGGAAGTTCTACAAATCCCAAGTAGTAATGAAAAAAAAAATGACTTTGTATGTAGAGTTTAACATAGAGATGGAGAATTGCAGGAGATTTTAGTCATTTCAGGTGAAAAGGGAGAACCTGTGTGGTGTAGTAGTAGGATTGTTGGACTAAAACTCTAGGAGACCAGGCTTCAAATCCCTCTTCAGCCATGGAAATCCAGTGGGTGACCTTGGGCAAGTTACATACTCTGAGCCTCAGAGGAAGGCAAGAGCAACCTCCCCTCTGAACAAATTCTACCAAGAAAACCCAATGATGGGTTCAGCTGAGGATCACCATAAGTCAGAAATGACTTGAAGGCACACAACAACAACAACAACAAGGTAAAAGAAGAGCTTGCAAACCTTTTTTGGCAGTTGAAGTTCCTGTTTCTGGAAACTTTTGTGGTGGTTGCTTATACTTAATAGCTGTTTTTCAGCTCCAGTAGTATTAAGGGAAAAGGAATGGTTTGCCTTGGGATTTCACCAGCCATTATACAAATCCTTTTTGCCAGTGAGCTGATCTACCTTATGTAATTCAAGATAGTGGAGTTGATTTCCACAAGCGGATTGGCAGTACATTCTTTATAGTACACAACATGGTTTGCACAGCCATTTAAATAGATGCCAATTCTTAGGCTTTTAAAAACAGACTACAGTAGGTACCCCATATTTGCTGGACTGGGATCCACGGTTTCACTTACCCATGATCCATGGAGCCACATGCCTTTCTTGGCTGAGGAAAGAGTCTCTCTCCTTCCTCAGCCAAGAGAGGTGCAGGAAGCCTGGCTGCATAGGGCCATGCATCTCTCTCAGCTGAGGGAGGAGACAGACCCAACTCCATGCAGCTGGGCCCCCCTCCAGATTGGTCACCAGAGAATGGGCTGCTCACATTCCCCTCTGTGAAGGCAGGCAGAAAGGAAGGAGTAGCCAGGCACTGCCTCCCTCCCTCCTTCCCTCACCACCATGCCTGGTCTGGTGGTCAAAATATAGCCTTTAGGGGAAATGATAAAATTAAAGGGATTAGAACACAAGGTAAGGAATATAGGATTAGGGCTTTTGCCGATGATCTGGCAATAACAATGGAATATGAAGATAGTAGATAACTAAACAATTTTGGAAAATATTCAGGTTTAAAAGTTAGTAAAGAAAAAACTATGGTGATGACGAAGAATATGACAGAAGGGGAAAAGAATAAGGTGGTTCAAAGTACGAGGTTTACTTTATCAGATAAAGTAAGATATTTAGGAATTACAATGACAAATAAAACTTCTGACCTCTTTAAGAATAATTATTTGAAAATATGGAATGAAATTGCTAAGGATTTAAAAATTTGGAGTAATTTAAAATTATCGTGGTTAGGCAAGATAGCAACAATTAAAATGGCAGTTTTACCAAGGCTGCTCTTTTTGTTTCAAAATATCCCGATTATACAAATGAAAAGGTAATAAAAAATTGGCAAAAAGAAATTAATAAATTTATATGGGGAGGAAAGAAACCTAGGGTTAAAATGAAGATAATACAAGATGAGAAAGATAGAGGGGGTTTGGCTTTACCTAACTTAACCCTCTTATTATCACTACTGTGCCTTAAATTGGATTCGTGATTGGATTAAATTAGAAGATATTAAATTATTAAAGATAGAGGGTGATGGATTAGGACAGGGTTGGCATTACTATATTTGGTTTAATAAAGAGAGAAATAATAAGGAATTCGATAGGCATTATCTTAGGAAAGCTCTTTTTAAAGTTTGGAAAAAATATTTAGTACGAGCTTGTAGGTTTACCCCAAAATGGGTCTCTCCACATGAGGCTTTCTATAAGAGGGAAAATATTTTATTAGATAAGTGGATAAAATATGAAGATATGATATCAATACAACAAAAACAAATTAGAATTAAATCCCAACAAGAGATGAATAATTTAGGAGTCAAATGTCACTGGTTATTATATAGGCAGATACGTGAAAAATTAAAAATTGATATAAAAATTAGGGATTACCAATTAGTAGAGGAAGAGTTAAATGGAGTGTTATATGAAAAAGATTGTAAAGTAATTTCTAGTATCTATAGGATTTTATTAAAGTGGTATACTGAGGATGAAGTTGTAAAGTCTTCTATGATTAAATGGGCCCAAAATCTCAATCACTCAATTATGATGGAACAGTGGGAGCGGCTGTGGACTAAAACGATGAAATATACACTTTGTCAGGATATTAAGGAGAATATATATAAGATGTATCTTCAGTGGTATTTAACCCCACAGAGATTGGCAGTAATGACAAATAGATATTCTAACAAATGCTGGAAATGTGAAGAAGACGTAGGATCATTTTTTCACGCATGGTGGTCATGTAAAATAATGAAAAAATATTGGAAACAGGTACATAGGCAGATAGAATCGATATTGAATATCCAATTGGAAATGACAGCTGAAGTATATTTGTTATCGATGTGGGGGAAGGATCTTGATAAGATAGCAGGGCAACAGTTATTTTATATGACAGCAGCGGCAAGGCTAGTTATAGCGCGTAGATGGAAAGAAAGGGTTGCACCGTTGATAGAGGAATGGGAGTTGAAATTAATAGACGTGATTCAAATGGATAAACTAACAGGTATATTAAGAGGAGAAAGTAAGAATATGATCTCAAGACAATGGGAGGAAGTACTACAATATATCAAAAATTCATGAGGAGAAAGAGAATGGGTTAAATTTTTGGTTGAAATCTTGTTAGGGGTATTTAAATTGGATTTGGAAAGAGGGATACCAATTTGAGATAGAAGGATGATTAACTGACTCAAAAGTCAAAGATGGAAGTTGGGGATTTTGCCAGGAGTTAAATAATAAGTTAAACAGTGTGTTTGAGTTTGGTAAATATGTGTTGTATTTTTTGTTGTGAAGGTATGTGGATGAGATATGATTGTTGTTTTTTGTTCTTTCCTTTTTTTTTCTTTGTGTGTTTTTTTTATGTGTTAATATTTGAGTAAGTTTTGTGTAATATGTGTAATTAATGTTCCCTTTTTTTAAAAAAAATACAATTTTTTTAAAAAAATAGCCTTTAGTATTATCCACGTTTTTTGCCATCCGTGGAAAGTCCAGGAACATACCCCCGTGGAAATCAGGGATCTACTGTATTAATATAGTTGTCCCTCCATAGTCACTGGAGTTAGGGACACAGGACTCCTATGAAAGTGGAAAATCTGCAATAACTTTAGCCCCTTTCCCTGCAAACCAATATTTAACACACAAAAAAGTTGGAGTTCCATTGCAAAGCAGAAGTGGGTTGCTGGTGAGGCTTGCCACCACCTCCAGTGCTGCCCTACTCCATTTTTAATAGGGACTTACAAGCCTCGTTCACAGTCTCTCAGTCTCATGGGACTTCCTGTCCCAGTTAAAAATGATGTAGGGCAGCAGTGGAGGCGGCAGCAAATAATCTGTTACTAATCAAGCCCACAAAAGTGAAATCTGTGAGTGTAGAGGGCTTGACTTTACATCAGTCCGTTATGTGAGGCTACAGAATAGCACTTTAAACCTTGAAGATCCATATTTTCAAACCAGATCCTGATGTTTAACTGAGATATGGTTTATAAATCCAACAGAATCAAATGATAAAAGCTTGTCTGGACTATACTACTACAGACTGCAGGTGAAGCTTGGGGCTGTTACATGAGTGAATTCGTCTCATATGGAGGTGGGGAATTCCGTGCATATAGAAAAGTTGCATACCATAAAAGTGATGGTGAAGGGGTTAAATCCAATACCACTTGAATAGGAAAAATAAGCGAATTGAATTGTGCCTCTGAGTAAATTGCAGATGTCTGTCTTATCTCAAATTTTAGAGAATGGCCTTGCAACAGTTCTGGAAATTTACAGGGAGGCACTATACTCCCTACCATTATTTTGTATCATCTTCTAAACTAACCCTTTGTTCTCTTCTGTACACGTGTATGCCAGTCAATGATGTAATGGAAAGTTAACCAAAGATATTTTCTCCAGTGATGGGCGGGCTAAGTAAATGATTGATTGCTGACATAGAAGGCAAAAGGTATGTAGTGATGCTACCTCAATTAATCGACACAACAGTTCTGAAATAACTGTTGCCCTTGCGCAAGGTATTGTAATAAAACTGGCTTTTTGATTTTTCCCTGAAACCTGGTTTTCGCCTCTTTCTTGGCCACAACAATGGTTCCGTTAACACAATCCGTTTTTAAATGCTTTCACACTTGTGGTTTTCCAGTTAGAATCCAAAGTGGTACAGTTTAAATAAAGCTTTTCTACTTGTTTTGGCTGAATGTGTGTACAAGAGTGGGAATCATGCAGCCAAATGTTGTCATTCTTGTTTCCAATTTAGAGCGACCGCAAGAGGACATTGTTATTTTCTTGACAAGATTTTTTCAAAGGGAATTTATCTTTGCTTTTCTGTGAGGCTGAGAGAATGTGACTTCTCCAAGGTCACCAAGTGGGTTTTCATAGCTGAGCATGGCTTTGGACCCTGGTCTACCTGAGTCCTAGCCCAACACTCAAAACACTGCATCAAGCCACATGTTATTGGACTGCAAATGCTAGCCACCCTAGAAGCATAGTGAAGGTTGAGGAATGCTGGGAGTTTCAGTGCAGCAGTATCTAGAAGAACATATGATTTCCATACCTGAGGCAGCCTGGGGAGAGGACATGCAGTGTACTTTGCATATGGATGAGTTATTTGTATAGTCCCTTCCTACCTATGTTTTGTTTTAGAAGGAACCACCTTATTCCCACAGTTTCTATTTGCAAGTGTCTGTGAGTAGTTAGCAGGGCCTTTATTAAGCACCAGATCCTGTCTGATTTTCGAGGCTAAACAGGGTCAGCCCTGGTTAGTACTTAGCTGGGAGAGTGCCAGCAAATACCAGGTGCTATAGGCTATATTTCAGAGAAAGGAACTGGCAAAACCACCTCTTGAGTATTCCTTGCCCAAGAAAACCTTATGAAATTATAGGGTCACCATAAGTCAGCAGGCAGCTTAAAGGTACATACAGACACACTTGAGTAGTTAGCAGGTGAATTCTGTATTTGAAGTGGTTAAGGACCTGAACATACATTATGTTAATTGTGTTGTTTGTAGTGCGTCAGGATTTAAAAAGCAAGTCCTAAATGTGTATATAGTAGTCCTAGATGTGCAGCACATAGGGCATTGAAATTTAACTCTTTCTTCCCCAGCTGCAGTCCTCCCCATTCCTATCCCAGCATAGTGATTAAAGTTTAGATAGAGAAATCCAGTATTCTTCAGCCACAAACATAAACAGATGGGGTCAGCATCTGTGGCTTTTTCCTGTGCTGCTTTGAAAATGTATGGATGGAGGAATGACATGAGCAGGATAAAGGGTGGTCCTTTCTTGTACACATTGTCAGCACAAGTACCATGGGAATATTTATGTATTTAAAATGAGTTAGCTTGTTCACTGTCTATGTTAATTCAGTGATGGAAGGCATATTTGTTAACAAAATTGTATTTCTTTCTCCTCTTCCCCCCTCCTTTTTTTCTTCAGCCATGGCCCAGTGTTTCAAATCTTGCTAAGGATTTCATTGATCGTCTGCTCACAGTGGATCCTAGTGACCGGATGACAGCACTTCAAGCCTTAAAGCACCCCTGGGTGGTCACCATGGCAGCTTCTTCTTCCATGAAGAACCTGCACCGTTCCATTTCTCAGAACCTCCTTAAGAGGGCATCATCTCGTTGCCAAAGCACCAAATCAGCCCAGTCCACCCGCTCCAGCCGCTCCACCAAATCTAACAAATCCCGGCGGGTGCGAGAGAGGGAATTACGAGAGCTGAACTTGCGTTATCAGCAGCAGTACAATGGCTGACACCTTAGTGGGAGGCTACCTGTTACTCCATTCTTTCTTTTGTCATTGTGATGTGTCCTGCACTGCATCTTCTGAAGTGAGTGGTGTCCAGGGTCCAGCTGCCCTCTTTCTTTCCTCAGAGATCCATTTCATGTCCATTTTCCTGTCTGGAAAGAGATGGAGCTTTTGGGGCATCTCACTTGGGTAGTACAGTGTTTCAACACATGAAAACTCTGCTTCTTGGCTAAGCCCAGGGAAACGTTCATAGTTAGTTACCTGAAATACTGGAGCCACTTGGAGGAGAAGACTCTGTACCTAACCAAATGTTTCACCTACTCTTACCTATTTATTGACTTCAAGCTGATGAAAGCCGATCTGTTGTTGTTGAACCTGATGGATGAGTGACTTAGAAATACAGTCCTCTATCCGCTTACTGGAAAGTGAGCTGAATTTTATGCAGTCAGACTTATATTCAAGTAAACATTATAGAATAGTGTTGTTAGATTGTTAAGGCAGGATTAAAGAACTTTGTGAGTGTGCCCAAATTACTTCAGAGGTGCATGAAGGGATGGCTAGTTTGCTGTTCCAGCTGCAGCCTCTTGCACTGTATCAAACCAATATTACTCCTAAACTTCTGGTAACACTACTGGAAGTAGTTTTGTGGGGACACCAGGCACTGGAACAGGAAGGTCTAAAAACCATGTTGTTTAGGTGAATACCATGCACAGCTCTCTACATCCTGACCTGTTTTCTTCAAAAGTCACAGTTAGAACTTTTACTTGGTCTTGTTCTAAATGGCTTTTTACTGTCTGCAGAGCTGTAAAATAGGGACCAAATCTTTCTTTGGGTTTGATGGGGAAAATTAAAGATCAGAAATAGCGTTCTTCCTCTTCTTTCTCCCCTTCCCGCTCTCTTTTCCTCCCTCTCTTTTGTGCCTCTTAGACCAGAGAGACCGATAGGCCTTAACTACAGTAGTCTGGTTGGGAATGGCTTGTCTTAGGCTTTGTCCCTTTTTTTGTCTTCCCATGTATGTTGGAGTATTGTCTTGGGTCTTCCATTGTGCTTTTCTGTTTAGTGCCAGGATGAATTATAGCGAACCCAGTCACCACTCTGACTCGGGTGAAGTTCCGGTGTATGTGATTCAGTATCATACTGTTCCATGTAGCTGAGGGAGCCTAAGGCATCTTTCATCCCTTTTCTGATATCATATGTACACACCACATGATTTGCCAGCGTGGTGATGACATCAAAGGCAGATGTCATCCAATAAATGTTGAAAGCCTCAGTAGATTCAAAGAGCTGCTCTGCCTCTACAGCTGGCACAGTGGGGTGCAACCAGTGTATCTTAGAATTATAAAATGACCTAGTTTAAAGGGACCCAAGGATAATCACCCCCTCTGTGGATTAACTCACTTTTTCCTGTTTTTATTGTGCCATAAGCAAACAGCCAGTGAGCAAAGGGTCAAATGTTAGAGCTGCCTCTCAACTGAGTAATATGAAACAATTGGCATGATTATAATGAGGAAACCTGGCACATACTACAGCAGCAGTTCTCCAGAATCACTAGCCAATCTGTTCTAAATGAAATACCATAGTCTTAAAATGGTGTTTTTGGCTATATCACATCAGAGAGCAGATACAGGATTGTGTTTGGTTTATTCCTTTGTTGAAAATCATGTCCATATATACAGAAGGCCAGTGCATCATGGGCTTTTCTGATATATTTGTGTTTTGGTTTGTGTGACTTGCAGTGGTGGATTCAAAAATGGCACCCCCATCTGCAGTGTAAAATCGTATGCTGAATTATTTTACCTCATTCTACTGCTTGAGTAGATGAGGCTGTAGATCTCCAGTGTGAAGCCAAACCTTTTCCACAGCCCTTCACGTGGTTGTGTTAAAACTTTATTTGATATTAATGAAAAAAATCCACATGCTTGGGCCTTTCATTCTCCAAGTGGAACTTCTGGCCTTAAATTGATCTTTCTTTGTCCCGCTATTGATTGGCCCCTACAACAGTGGTTCTCAACCTGTGGGTCCCCAGATGTTCGTGGACTTCAGCTCCCAGAAGCCCTGAGCATTGACCATAGTGGCTGGGGCTTCTGGGAGCTGAAGTCCATGAACATCTGGGGACCCACAGGTTGAGAACCACTGCCCTACAAGGACCTTTGTGTTGCACTGAAACCTTCTATCCTGCAGAAGCACAGCCTATTTCAAATTACAGTGTTCCCTGTATTGGGTTAAACTGTCATCAGAAATTGGCCTAAAGCTATCATGTTGCCCATGGAAGGGAAGTGGCTACAACAGTTAAATGATGTTAAGGTTTATTAGCACTGACAAAAGCTTTTCCTGTTCCACTGGACAGTGACTCAGTTGAGGCATTAAAAATGGGGTGCAACAGGTGTTTAGGAATGATTCTTTTACAGTGGGTTAGCTCTTGCCTGCTCCTGACTTTGCATTCCTCTGCTATGCAGCAAGATGTGTCTCTGTGGTGTACTACTTGCTGTGATTTGGAGCTGTTTGTTCACCAGGATCTAATTCAGCCTTCATTTTGTTGAGACATCACTTGTATGTAGGAAAGATATATGTAGTACAAAGCTAGTAGGCTTAAGAGGTTTAATCTAATTCTGTTACAGTGGGATTGATTCATCTTTGTTTTCCTGCTTATACAACCACATCGTACAGAACCAAATTTGCAGGCCAGGGGGACATCTAGTGGTTCAGAAGACTCTCTTGCTGCCTTTTGTTGGTGCTTGCCTTTCTGCTGCATAATCATTTTACTGTGGTTTGATTGGCAAGTAGATGCACATGTTAAATTATATGACACCAGCATGTACACCCTGGGCTTCTTTATGGCCTTTGTAGAGTATATGTGACATATGGGTGAAAAGTCTCTCTGTCTTCGTTCTCTGTATGTGCTACTGCTTGGAAGAATTTGGAAGAGGATGCCTGCTTTTGTCTATGCCGCAGAAATTCCTCTTCCTAAGCAGACAGGGGGAGGAGTTTGTTGTGTGGGCAGTTGTTACATGCCAAACAGCCATACAGCCAAGATGAACTGGTTTCAACTTGGAATCTTTTAAAATACACACACATTTCTAGCCAAGAAAAATCACAACCTTTCCCTCTTTTTTTTTTTACCCCAAATACTGTCTCTTACAATCTCTCCTGCTCTATTTTCATCTCCATATGGAGCTGCTGATCTAAACTATTGTGCAAGTTTACTAAAACAAGTGGCAAAATAGCAACACTTGAGTATTGAATCCTCTCTAGATGTTGCATCACTCCTTCCTTCCTGTTAGAAAACTAAAGTTGTAAATATATTGGAACTTAGCAATACTGTGTTTTCAAAGCAAAAAAGAAAACTTGGGTCTGATGGTGTGAAATTCCCCTGTTCCCCTTCTGGGAACAGAATGAAGGCAAGGCCTTGATTGGGTTATATGCTAGCTTGATAATAAGGGTGTTCTCCAGAGAAATAACTGGAATTTGGTTGGTGGGCAGGCCTAGTGGCACTCTCTACCCAGATTGTACCATTGGAATTATCTGTTTTATTGTTCTGGGTTTGGGCATCAGCAGATCTTTCATGCCCAAATACTTTCCAAAGCACTTGCCAAACAGAATACAGAACTTGGAAACACTATGATTCAGAGTATAAAGTCCAGAATCTCTCAGCCAGCATGGCTACAGATTCTGAGATTTGTCCCAAATAGCAATATTTGTAAGCTGTGGACAGGAGATCCCTCCCACCCTATCCTTGGATGGTGTCGTGAGTATCATTATGCCTTAATGCTACACAACAGAAATAGGAAGTTTTTTTTTCTCCTCTGGGGCAAGGTACTTTCTGGTAACTAAATGTGGGGCAGGATGGAGCTTACTCACCTCTCTGTCCCATATCAGTAATGCCAGGAAATGTAATTTGTGACCTTGGTATCTCTGGTGTTTTGAAGTTTCTGCGTCCCTCGGTCTGTGACTATGTTCACAGAATCTCTCTTTCTCTGTTACCTCTCTGAGACCCACTTTCCCAAACAGATTGAGATTTTCCTATTCCAGAGGTGGTCAGATGTTACTGAATTGCAACTCCCGTTAGCTGCCAGCATAGCCAGTAATGAAGGATGATGGGAGTTCCAGTTCAATATCTGGAAGGCAACAGATTGCTTGATCCTGCTTTACAGCCACTGAACAAACTTGGCAATAGTTTGTTCAAACCAAGGTGCTCCTGTTTAAGGGTGCATCAGTATATTTCCACATAGAGTCTTGCCTGCATCTCAAGTACGTTCCTGGGCTGGGATCTCAAAGTTTCTTATACTAACATAATAATTTTTGTATTCACACCAGATTTTTTTTCTCCCCTTATCTCCTTTTCTTTCCTCTGAACTCAGCTTCTTGCAGTACACTGAAGGCTTTGCCCAAGATTCCACTGACTTTGGGGGATTGACATGTTGTACAATACATGGGTTCTCAGTCAAAAGGGAGAGCCTTCAAGGGTTTGTGAGCAAAATTTCCCTCCATGGACCTTTGGGTCCCAGCCATCGAGTGTGTTTGGATGGAAACTCTCAAGCCCGATAGAAAATGCGCTGCCCCAGTGCTGATTCCTGGCCTAGGTAAACATGTGTAATGGGATTGCCACAGAGAACATGAAGAGCATGAAGTAGCATTTCCCTAATGCACCCCTCCCTTTTTTTGCTCTCCTTCCTTCAAGGTGAGCTAGAAGTTGCTGTTCAGGCCCAGCTTTGTTCAACCCTTCTTGTTTTATGGCCCCTTTCTTAGTATGCAAATATTGCTGCTGCTTAAATATACTGTGACTGCAACTCAGGCTCTGCATGAGCTATCGTTTATGCTTCTGACTCAGTGCCATCCTAAGGAAAGAGCTTCTTTTAGACTCCACATCCCCTCTTGCTGAGGAACAAACTTCACATTACAGTGGGCCCTCTGTGTCCACTGGGGTTTGGTTCCAGGACCCCCTGTGGATACCAAAATTTGTGGATGCTCAAGTCCCCTTATGTATGATGGTGTAGCAGAATGGTATCTTATAAAATGGCAAAATCAAAGTTTGCTTTTTGGATTTTTTTTTAAACAATTTCAAGCCATGTTTGGTTGAGTCCATGGATACAGAATCTGTAGAATCTTCAGCTCGTGGTCTCCCTGTCTCTGAATTCCTGCAACATGGAGGGCCGACTTACAGTGTTTGTTTATTAGTGCTACTAGTGACATGTGGAAGAGCTGTGCTCAGTTGCATATGTGCTCTGCCATACCTTATCTAATGTTTCCTGTGCCACATGTTTTATACAGATTTTACTCTGTTTTTGCTAGCCAGTGTCTTATCTATACCACTCAGTGCTCATGGAGATCCAGGGTTAAGTTGGAGCTCTAGGTCAACATCCAAAGTACTGAAGTCATTATCAATGTATATTGAATATGTTATTATGCTTGTTTCTTTCTCACACATATGCCTGCCCCTTCTCTCCACATCTCCTACTGTGCTACAAACTGTTTTGTTTTTTAAACTCAGGGGAGTGTGTCAAAAGATGTTTCATATGGCATGAGGGCCTGCTGTTTGGGGGAGGGGAGGATAATTGAATGGAACATCTATCACCTAGCATCGCAGAAGCTGCTCTTTAGAACCTGTCTCTAGTATCAGTCAGCCATGAGCAAGTCAGCCATGAGCAAGAGACAGTGCAAGGAATGTGAAATGCATTAATTTACCAAGGGGCCAGATTGAAACATTGAGGACATCCTGGTTGCCATTTGAGCAGGCATCCAAGATCCATGACTTTTCTATCTCTTCTTTCTTTTCCCTTTTGACTCGTTGTTGTTCTGCTGCCCACATGCTGTGTGCTGATGGACTGGATGAAATCAGTGGCTTCCAAACTTTCTACTTTTGGAGTCCCTTTCTGAACCAATTTGTCTGTGGAGGATTTGGGGCCTGTTGAATGACTTGGTTGCTGGTCAAGCCTGATTACCATTTATCCTATACAGAAATGAGAGCACTCTAGAACATACCTACTACTGCCTGTGTATTGCTGGGGAAGATTGGTAATGAGGGGCAAGCTGTCCTCTAAGGAAGCCTGCTTGGTGTGAGTGATTTTCTCACTGCTGAGTTTAAAAGCTTTGAAAGCTTATCCAGTATTCCTCAACATTCTCTGGGATACAGACTGAAAACCACTTTTAAATAAACAAAACACACTGTTACTGTCCAGCTGGTAGCAGGCTACTTTGCACTGTAGTTGCCTTTGGATTGTGGAACACCACCGCTTGGTATCCTCCTGCCCTTGCCTTCTCCCCAGGCTGTGAATATTTCAGTTTTGACATTACAATGCCTTTTGAAAGTTCTACATTGCAAGGTTTTTTTTTTGTCTTTTCTTATCACATCCAGATTGCCCAAAGGGATTATTCCATGCCTCGCCTTCCCTCTTCCCAAGGGCAGAGTGGGTTTTCTTTTTCCTCTTAGTCTCAAATACTCATATCTGTGATTTTTGCCTTTGGTGCCTTTTTTTTTACACTGTGGAATCTCCACTTTTTTAGAGTGTGATTTAACCTGTAAAGTTGAAATTAGTGTATAGAATTATTTATTTTGTGTATTCAGTTTGTTTTTAAATTTGTAAATGTAACCTGTTTATTCAGTAAAATGTTGATCCTTCTGTTTGGTGGATTTTTTTTTTGGTTGAGTGAATGAGCTTGCTATGGCTGCTTTAGAAAGTGCAAGATGGAATATTGTCTACATTTTGCCAAAATGGAAACTGACAGTAATTTCAGACAAGGCTTTTATTGTGAAGGCATCCTCCCTCATTCACAGGATTTTGCCATGTGTGACCATCCATTTATAACCCTTCTGTGTTTCCCCACTGCCTCTTAGAATCATAGAGACTACAGGGGCCATCCAATCCAACCCCCTGCTATGCAGGAACAAACATCAGAGCACTCCCAACAGATGGCTATACAGCCTCTGTTTAAAAACCTCCAAAGAAGGAGACTCCACCACCACACTCCGAGGAAGCATATTCCACTGCTAGACAGCTCTGACCGTCAGGAAGTTCTTCCTGAGGTTCAGGTGGAATCTCCTTTCCTGCAACTTGAATCCATTGCTCCTTGTCCTAGTCTCTGGAGCAGTGGAAAACAAGCCCATTCCCTCCTCAACATGACATCCCTTTAAATAGTTAAACATGGCTATCATGTCCCTCTTAACCTTCTCTTCTGCAGACTAAACATCCCCAGCCCCTAAGCTGTTCCTCATAGGGCATGGCTTGCAGATCCTTCACGATTTTGGTCACCCTCCTCTGGACTCGCATCTTTTTCTTTTCTTGCATCCTTTTTTCTTACAGAAAAAAACTCCATTAAAAAAAGAAAGGCAGAATGGCTCCACAATACGAGTTGGATTGATAGTGTTAGGAGCTCTTTGTCTGAAAGAACTCTGTAGTGTAGTGGCTTTTATAAAATTAATTTGTTCCAAATATATTTGTAACTGACAAGGAAAGAAAGCAAAGAGTTGCCTAAGCATACAAAGGGCAGCTTTTCAGTACCTTTTCTCAAGGTTATGCTATGATTAATTGGAGTTGCACCTGGCCTGGGAATTCATTCCTTAACTTCTTTGTTGATTGCAAAGGTTATGGCGTCTGCAGTCAGTTTCAGAGCTACAGTGTGGGCATCTGAGCACTAATGAGCATTACAAACCAGGGTTGCAGGAAGAACATTTATTTTATTACTTTACAGTGGAAGATGCAGCTGCTACTATAGATTGCAGTTGCCCAGGTGTTCTTTTCGTACTTTTCCTTGAATAGGAATAGTGTGGGCCACAGGATTTGTAGCCTCGCGCTCCACAGGCTTTCATTAGTTGTATGCTACCACTTGTTCAATCCAGTTACAAAATTTAGAAACGCGGTTGTAGACAGCAAGAGTCCGGACGTTACAGTTGGTGGTGCCCCAGGAAACAATTCCAATCAAGGTCCACGCCGATCCTTTCTGACACACAAGAGGGCCACCAGAATCACCCTGAAAGGGGAGAAAATCAGGGGTGCCCTAGCTGTTTCAATTTATTCACCAGCCATTTGCTAAATGTCAATTATTTTATTTGGTGATTAAACTGGCCTTTAATTTAAAAAAAACCAGTAAAGCAGCATTTTATTTATGCTTGCTAATCAACAACTTTTAAACAAATTGAGGTTAAGGAATTTTAACTGTGCATAAATCAAAGGAATGGAAGATAGAAATATTCACACATATATACTTTGCCTCCGTTTTACTGGTAGAGCAGTATCCAGACAAAGGAGCGTCCTTTAAAAAAAAATACTGCATTTGTGGGTTTCACTTTTGCAGATTTGATTATTCATGAATTATTTGCTGTCACCTCTGTTGCCTCCCTGTGCCATTTTTAATAGGGACTGCAAGCCTCATGAGAAACTGAAAACGAGGCTTTTAAATCTCTCCTAAAAATGGTGTGGGGCTGCAGTGGAGGTTGGCAGTAAGCCCCACCAGCCAACCACTTTTGCCTTGTGAAGGAACCCTGATGCCTCAAAGGAATCCATGTTAGGTTGAATATGGTGATCTTATTTTTTTGTGTATTAAATATGCTGTGGGAGGCCTAGAGTTATTCACAGCTTTTCCACTTTCACGGGGGTCCTGTGCCCCAACCCTAGCAAATGCAGAAGGATGACTGTAGTGTAAGCACCAAATCAAATGATTTGTTTCAGTCATGGAAAAGAGATGGCAAATTAAAAAAAAAAAAGCAATCTGCAGCACCATCCCCAGAAAACAAGCTGTATTTACAAACCATTCCCAATCTTAGGTGAGTACATTTCTGCTCCTGCTCTGGCACCTTCAGCTATTTATTTAAGAAACTGAGTATCAAGTAGCGTTGTAGTTACTTTGCAATTTATGTCAGCCAGGAATCTTACCCAATGGCTGTAGATAAGCTGCTATCTCACCCTTCCCCTAATCTATAATACATAAGTAATAATTCTGGTTATCCCTGTACTATAAGGATTAATGGGATAATGTGTGTGAAGACATCGTGATCTTAAGAAAAGCTTATGTAAACAGTAGGACTTAACATTAGGGATCCAGCAGAGTTTGAAGCATTTTGGAGGGAGCTGCATGAAGAAGATGGATCCTGGTCTATTGCTCTGTTGCAAGAAGCGAAGTGTGCTTTGCCATACATATATTTAGATATTTACGGATCTGACCTGGGAGCCAGCCAGGCCATTTCCCACCACAACCTTGAACTGATGTATTCTCTGCAGACAGGTCTTTAAGGACTGATTGTACAAGGCCTATCCTGCCTAAACAATATGTACTTCTATTTGTTATTTTTGTTGTGCTTGGTTTTAATAATGGTTCATGTTTTTAACTAGTTTTCATTTTTGTACCGGTATTTTGTGAATTTTTAACTTTTTAAAAATCTGTTGTAAGCCACTGTAACCCCACTTTCCTGACCGTCTAATTAGCAATGTGTATATATAATATATATATAGGCAGATATGTTTGACATAAAATAAAAATCACATACCATGACTGGGTAAGACGATGTGGAAAAGGAACTGACTGGAAAAACAGGTCAGAGGTGATCTCAGAGCATGGCTGAGTTCAACTTAATGGCCCTTGCAATAGAGAACAAAAGGCATCCAGAGAAGAGCAGAACTTGCTGTGGTTTGCATATCTTCCAGAAGGCCAAGCCAGGAAAATTGGCCATCAACTTAATTTGGACTCCCAGTTGGTGGAAACTTCAAAGAAAGAGTTTTTGGTTGATTGATAACTCTGAGTCAGGAAAACAGGAAGATTTCAAACAAATCCTCGCACCTATCTTTTTCCTGATTATTTGTTTCTTCCCAGGAACAGGATCTGCCCCACCCCCCAGGCATGCATGCCTATATTTACGTTCCTTGTTTGGGGCTTTAGCTAGCTTTTCTCTCTCTCTGTCGCTGGCTGGCCGGCTCGCCCTCTCTCTCTCTCTCAATCGCTCTTTGTTTTACCAATCTGTTCCCGTGTTTGCTCCAAACAGCAGCCTTCAGGATCAGGTGCAGGATATTTGCTGTGTTCTCTCAATTTCTCTCTTAAGACTCTCAACCTCAGTAGCCCTTGTGTGCTTATGTGAGTGAATGCTTAGTGTGTGCGCATGAGCATTTTTGCTAATTCTGTCAAATAAAAGACCATTTAAAAGGACACTTGACTTTTCTTTCTTTCTCATGCAGTTTAACCCCGTAAACATGGGATAAAAGATCTTGCTGTATTCCTTGCCCTCCTTTTTGCTAAGTAGTGCTCTGCTAATTTCCCCAACTTTAGTAAAATACAGGTGTCCCCCAGGGACCCCAGCAGACAGGTTAACACTACCTCAAGTCCCAAACTGAAAAAAAGACAGGAAATAAATAAGTTAATATATAAAATAAATGAAGATGATGATATTGTAGCCGCTAGCTTTGAAGATTTTGCAAAAGGACTGGACACATTCATGGAATATTGGTGGCTGTAGGACATGCCCACTGAGATATGGAACAAAATATTGCATTGTGGAATGCTCCTGTTCAGAGGTCCAGACAGTATTCTGTTCCATTGACCCATTTATTTTATCATTTTTCTTATCCAACATACTATTGGTATTCTGCATCTACTGGTCATGAGGTTGTGTTCTGCATCTATTGTGTGGATGTGAGCAGAATTTACAGGAGTACTGGAGGCTTGAGAAAGTGAAGTACACTGATGAATACTTTCCCCTTTCTCAAACGAAAAAAAAACCACTCTGTGGTTGTATAGAGAAAGACAGTGTGGTGTAGTGGTTTGAGCATTGGGACTAAGACTCCAGGAGACAAGCGTTCAAATCCCCACTTGGACATGGAAACCAACTGGATGACCTTAGGGAAGTCGCAGTCTCTCATCTTCAGAGGATGGCAATGTCAGATCTCATCTGAATAAATATTGCCAAGAAAACCCCATGGTAAGTTCACATTAGAGTTGCCATAAATCAGAAAAGACTTGAAGGCACACAGCAACACATGGTTGTGTGCATGTATGGAGAAAAGCCCTTAGAGCATAGTGCTGCCATCTTTACCCAACATCCAGTTGCTCTCCCTATGTTATTACAGTGGCTCTCTTACCTGGCAGAAGGAGGCACCAGCCCCACCAGCACATATCATGGAACTGGTGATACTGCTACCCCAGTATTGCTGGCACTGGTTCACTGTCACCAAATGAAGAGCCACTTGTTGCAGCTTGACTGCTGAGCCACTTGCTGGTAAAGAAAGAAGATCCAAGATGTGAAAGGTCAAACCCGGGTTCAAAACAGGGACCACTTTATGTCAGCAACTTTCTATGTTTTCCCTCCCCCATGTTTCCAGAAGTGTAACTGCACCTCATGTTTTGTCCACGCTCATTATAATAGTCCTTAGAATCAGCCCACAAGGAGAATCAAGCAAGTGTGTTGACCATATCAGCAAACCAATGCTACCAGTTTTTATCTACCTGGGGAGCAAGTCTTTTCTAAAGTTAATGGCTCTTAATTGTTCTTTGTCCTGAAGTGACCCTGAAAAGCCATTACAGCAGAGATAGTTCACACAGTACATGGTTGCTGTAGAAATCCATTTCTTCTCAGGGTTGATGAGAAATCCACACAACTGAGGGTTTCTCCCATCACAGGAGACAGGCAGGAAGAACAAAGGTCTTGCAATAACTGATTAAAAATCTAAGTTGACTACTCCCTGCTTGGCCATGTTAAGAGACGAGTCCTTCTTTCTGCCTGTGCTCAAAGCTGAACTCTCTTTCAGTTACTCCTGTTTTTCTATTACTATTTTTCATGCTCCTAACTCCTCCCATCTGTGTGAGCACAGAGACCATGAAGAAGAAAAGCAATAGACGGGTCATCTGCACCCGCGCAGTGTGCTATTTGGAACCTTCCAGAGCTTGGAAACAAGTGTTTTGGCGGGAGCCCCACCCTGTCCCCGGAGGCTATGTAAGCCCCTTCTTGCTAAAACCCTCAGTTCCTTTTTGTCTGCTGCAGCAGCTGTGCCATTAGGAGCCTTCTTCAGAGTTTCTCTCATGGTCTGTGTCTAACAATTTTTTTTATCAGGACTAGATGGCCCCTGTGGTCTCTTCCAACTCTATGATTCTATGATCTTCTCAGCTTGTATTTGTGGTTTTTCGCTCATCTAGCATTTTGGTTTTATTCTTTGGCTTTCAGATTGTCCTCAGAGCCTCCTCACGCTCTGGTTACCAACTTAGTTTGTCTCTCCAATTTATGACCTTGGCAACCATTTTCAAACATTGCTTATTCTACAGAGGCAAGATCCTTGATAAAGACAGCCATTCCAAGTGCTTGACCCTCACCCAGTGCTTGCACTGTCAAATCTGCACTCTGCAAATGAGGTGTAGCAAAGCAGCCAGCCTTAAGGCCTTGCTTGGGAGAAGGCACTAAGTGCTTCTGACATGGCTTCACAAAGTAGACCTCCTTTCACTGCCTTGGTAAGAGCAGCACAATCGGAGCAATCAAGCAGGCTCCAGAGCTCCTTCTACAACTGGCTCCTCATCAGCAGTGAGATCTTCTTCTCAGCCCTCAGGATCAAGGGATTCCCAAATGGGTAATCCTGCCTCAGTCTCAACTTCTGCACTGGTCACGGATCTACCACAACACCCATCTGTGTCAAGAGGGCCCTGTGTTGACCAAATAGGGTCTTCCTTGAAGGTGACTTAATCTAAGGATAGAAGATGCGTTCCCTTGATATCAGTCTGTCTCACACACAGTCACTAAAAAGCATAAGAAGAAGACCAAAGATATCCCTTCTTGGCAACATTCACATGATAAACAGCTGCAGCAGTCCTTGCCAGTACAGGAAACTTCAGAGCTCATTGAACTGGAGTCTTCGCCTCTGGAGACTCTGGCTCCAATTCCACTGGCAACTTCACCACTGGTGTTGTAAGGCCCTGTTCACTCTCCAGGCCTACTCAAGCTCAGGGCACCTTCAGATGGTGAGATAGTGACTCCTCACTGGATTGACCTGCAAGATCTTCTTTGGAATGCTCTCGTTTCCAACCTTTGCCACAGGAGGGCTTGGTGTAGGCTCCAGAAGTGCAAGATAGGCTTTAACCTCCACCTCCTCCTCAAGTTGTCATCAGCACAACTCACTTTGTGGTACTTCAGTGTGGAGGTTGGTCTCAAGTGCCCACACAGCACAGCCACACCAGTGACACCAGAGTCTTAGAGCTGACTCCCATCAGTACCACTCCCATTGCCACAGACATAGAGACTACTCGTACACATATTTGCAGTACTCTCCTTATGATTTGGCTGATTTTTCCCCATCATTGGGTGAATACTACAGAGGCTGCCATCATCACCACAGACAGTACTGTTATGAGGACAAAGTGTACTGTTTGCCATACCATCTCAGATACTCATCACCGCCTTCTCAACACCATTCTCCTTCCATCTCTCCTTCAAAGTCTCCTGGAAGAGATGTCAGTGGGACCCCTCTGCTACTTCATCTACTTCTCAGGGCTCTCTAACTGCGACCACTCAGCCTGTTACTGAGTTGACCTGTGATATCAGGCCTGTTACCACCACTGCATCTGCTACTTACTGGCAACTATAATCTCTGTCCTACTTGAGCTTGTCTGCCTCTAGCCAGGAATCAGAATCAGACCCAGCTCAAGCCCCTCCTGAGGGCTGGGTGGCAGAGTGCAATCCCATCTCTTCCACAGATGATGTGGAATGGGAGAGGGAAACTTCCAGGGCTTCATGAACATATGTACAAGATAAGGCAGCAGACGGACCAAAGCCGGAGGAGGTGCCTGACCCTGCAGCTACTGGTAAATGGGATCTCAGATGTTCTGCCTCTGCTGCTCTACTTGCAGGTTCAAATCTAGCCATATGGAGCAGGCCTTCGCTGGGGCGGTGTCCCTTCAATGCCATGCTTGGCTTTGCTCCTCAGGTCTCTTGTAACAAGCTGGAGTCACGGTTGAAGACATTCCATTTGATGATGTCGGCTTGTTCAGTTTGTCCACTGACGACAGGCTAGAACATATCCCAAAAATGAGAAACACAGGCAAACAGTTTGGACTGCAGCCCCAGTAACATTCCTCTAGTATAAATACTGGAATTTCTTCCCACCAGCTCACCATATTTACAGTCTGATGCCAACAAGACAACAAAGATCGTCCTAGGTGCTACCTCAGCAGTCCTCTTCCTGCAGGTTCTGATGTCCCACTGTAGGCCTTCACAATATAAGAAAAGACAGTCCAAGAACTCCAAACACCACATTTCATAGATAGTCCCTTGGATGATACTTCTGTTTACGATACTGCGTCTGTAGCTATCCTTTCTGTTTCCAAGGAGTTTGTTGCTCCAACATTTACCACTTCCAAAGCCATAGTCGACTCCACCATTGACCTTTGCTACCAGCATTCTCTCCTTGGTACCACCTCTGAATTGTCCCTTTGGGCACAGACTAAGCAAATACTGCCCTGCTTGGGCCTCTGTCACATCAGGCACTTGGGTCCTGGAATTATCATCAGGGGGTAAAATGCTTTTAAATTTATTTCTATTAAGAGTCGTTCAGAGAATATTTACCAGAGTATGATTGAAAATAGGGTAAATACATGATAAAGTCTGTACATTATACATTATATGTTGAACAGAGGCAGAAAAAACTATTACCTTTATTGATCAGATTAACGGAAGTACATCTTAAGTTAGGAAAGATGTACAATAGAGAGAATGGAAAAAGGGAAAAGGAGAAAAGAGAAGGGAAAAAAGAGAGTTAAGAAAAAGAAGAAAAATAAAAGATGTGAAGTTCCCCATATAATGGGGTCATAGGTTTGAATAATTCAAATGGAGTATCAACCTTCTTTAAGTAGGAGGGGGAAGGGACAGAATGTAGGAAAAGAAAAAGGGAAAATTATAATACTCATTTTGGTAATAATCTCATGATAGCAATCTAACCAGTCATTCCCCCCCCACTTCCCCCCCTCTAAATCATTTTCCACAACAAAGACCATAATCTGTAGGGAGATACCTTCTCTTTCCTCACTTTATTATGATTATCTGGATTTAACAACTATATTACAAGTGAATACCCCTAGAAATAGAAAGAGAGATGAATTCATAAATAAAATAAATTATGAGAGATGTTAATTATTTAATATAACTGCTGTAGACTTACTGAGAACATAGCTTCTATCTAAGAAAAATCAGGAGACCCTCTGATTAGAGTTTCATTCTGCCTGGTTAAAATACCTTAACCGTGGAAAACTAATCAATTAAGTAGAGAATAGATTAACACTCGTATCTATTTGTGATTGTAGGTATTTTTGGAATGGTGCTCAATCTTTACAGAATTTACTGATAGTTTTACCATCTAACATATAAGTAACTTTGTCCAATTCAGCAATTACAACCAACTTTTCTATCCACTCTTGTTCTGTAGGGATGTTGTTGGCTCCCCGATGTCTTGCATAGACTATTCTGGCCATAGTAGTCATGTGCCAGAGTAGTCTGCCAATTTTTTTATTTTCTTTTTGATCAAGTTTAGAGAGACCTAATAAAAAAACCTCTGGGTCCAAGTCAATCTTCACCTGTATAATTTTTGGGATTTTTGATCCAATCATGAGCCAAAATTTCTTCACATATTTGGAACCCCACCACTTGTGAAAGAAAGTACCACTAAATCTGCTACATTTCCAGCAAAGATTGTTTGACCCTTTATACCTTTATACATCCTGGCAATTCTGACCTTTT
>CAOKZL010004015.1:0-62769 GCA_948472985.1 Iguana delicatissima
ACCTGAGGAACTCTGAGTAGGGAGAGGATGAGTCTCTAGGCTGCGATACCAGAAATTATTGGCTCCAACAGCCTTCTGGCCTTACAGTTCCATTTTTGAAGGAAAACCTGCTACAACAGGAGACTCTCCTTCCTCCATCACTACCCATCATCCTGAGTCCTCACACTTACATGAAATTAAATATCCTTGAATTGTTTCAGCCTGTGAAAAGTTCTACTGTTTTGACATCAGGTTTCCAATTGTGCAATCACAGCAACAATTTTTTTTTAGGGGACACTGCAATAAAATTGAATTGGAAAGGTTAAATAAAAACCTGAAGCGAACCTAAATTTAAGAACTACAAGCCTGACACTAGCCTAAGAAGTAAGTTTAACAGTCACAACAAAAAGCAATAAAAGAACTCTGACAAAGGTGAAGACGAAACAGGATATATATAAAAGTTTATCTGGCATGGAGAATGTATGGAACGCTTCTCAGTAATGCAGAAAATGTGACTATATAAATTGTTTATGGTCATGGAGGATGACCATGACAGGCAAAAGGCCTTAAAGCAAGAAGAACGGTGCTCTTTCTTCTTCTAACTGCAGGATTTATTCACTCATTTCCCATGTGAAAATCAACATGGCAGGCAGGGTTTCCAGATGTCAGGGACTGTACCTTCTTCTGAGGGCGAGAGTGCTGGCTTTAAATATGTGCATGTATGTTTTCCTCACTTGTTAGGACTTGGGCCCTTTTCACACTAGATTGTTATAGTGCTATTATTCCACTTTCAACATCCTATGGAATCCTGGGATGACATAGGATGTTGAAAGTGGAGTAATAGCACTATAATAGTCTAGTGTGAAAATGGCCTTCATTTATATCCTGGCCCTTTCTCAATACTGGGACTAAGACAGCTTACATTTTCTTTTTAAAAAATACTGATTAAAATACATACAAAGACAGCTCTCAGTGGAAAAAAAACAAAACATACAAGTTATCTTTCAATGCAAAGGCCCTTCCCTAAACTGCAAACCCCAGAATTCCATAGGATGTTGAAAGTGGAATAATAGCACTATAACAGTCTAGTGTGGAAATGGCCTCCATTTATATCCTGGCCCTTTCCCAATACTGGGACTAAGACAGCTTACATTTTCTTTTTAAAAAATACTGATTAAAATACATACAAAGATAGCTATCAGTAAAAAACAACAACAACATACAAGTTATTTTTTAATGCAAAGGCCCCTCCCTAAACTGCAAACCCCAGGATTCCATAGGATGTTGAAAGCAGAGTAATAGCACAATAACAGTCTAGTGCAGAAATGGCTTTGGTGTTTTTTATTTGAATGGCTCTGACTCTGAGCAGCTGTGCTTGATGTGCAATGTACCAGGCTCAATGACATCACCTCCCTGGACTTTGCAAAAGAATCACCCTGTTGGTCTCAGGTTCTGGCCCTGAAATCCCAGGGCCTGGGATGGGACAGTCTTGACCTGGCAACCCCAATGGCAACCAAGATCAAAAGAATCATGAGAACCAATTAAACAAAAGGATTTTCTGAATTGCAAAAGATGTTCAAAGAACGGTACTACCTATCTTACCATCTGGAAGATGGGAGCACATGGGAGGAGCTGGAATCCCCACTTCCTTCAAATGGATGTAGTGATTTTTTTGCTTATGTATTGACTTATTTTTGCAAACATAGGAACTGCCATGTATTCTCTGCAGACTGTCCAAAAGCAGGTAGCAATCCAGATCCAGGACTAGTCTTCACATAATTCCTTAACATATATCTTACTGGAGCAAATAGAGAGACAGAGGTTCCCAGTTTGTTGGTAGAGCATACAATCTGAATAAAGTCTCAGGTTGCATGCTGAGGATTTCTACTTAAAAGGGTCTTAGCTAGGATGCCAAGGAAACATCCAAAGGAACTGCTGCCTTAAGCAAGTCATTATTCTTTTGCCTCAGTTCTGCATCTGGAAAGTGGGAACTGCAGGAACAATTTCACAAAGCGGATGAAGAAATTAATGAGATAAGAAATTGTGAAATGTTAAGGTCCTATGTTAAATATTCCTTTCAAATCCTTAGCAGAGAGTTTTGGAATCTGCCAAAAATGGTTTTAAACACATACTTTAGAAGTATGCTATTTCAGTTCTTAATTAGATATCATCTTGCCTCATAATTAGCAGTATACTGAACTACAGATGGCATCTTTTTTTCCTTTTAGGAGAAATCACAGGAGCTTCGATATGTTGGCTTGTCAAGGTTCCCATTCTTTAATGAGATCACATGCTCCCAAACCTTTAATTCCTCCTCTGTTGCCAATATTACCACCCTTAGTATTCAGCTAGTATTTCCAACATTTCAGTTCCATGCCAGTATACTTGACCTCAACAAAGCTCAACTGGTTTGAAACAACATTCTTAATTGGTGTTTGGTTATAAAGATTATTTGATAGAAGAACTCATGCAGGGCATTTGCATAATATGTACTACACAGAGCAAGTAGAGATCTACCACCCTGATATGAAATGCCAGAATATCTGCTAGCAACACTGTATTTTGCAATACTTTCTTGAACCATGGGAAGAAGTGGCAGACCATCACTGATTCAGCTAGGCCAGTACTGTCTGTTCTGGCTGGCAGCTACTCTGATTACCTGAAATGCTTTGAAATAGAGAAGCCCGCAACCAGACACACTTCCCTGCTACGCAAATGTGTGGCAGCTGGCGTTGGGGTCCTTAGCAAATTACATACTAGTAGAGCGAGTCTCACCATTTGGCCTAAAAGACCAATTCCACCAAGAACCATCCAACCATCAACTGAAAACAGATGGGAAGGGCAGGCAAGAGTACTGAGAACTGTTGCCTTTAGGCCAACAGCAGCTCTGTTGTGAGGTAAGGAGAGGCTGCTGCCTCAGGGAGACCATTTCCTCTGCTGCTGAAGGAAGCAGATAGGGACAAAAGGGTGCTGCCTGCTCTCTTATTCTCCTATCTGCGTGTTCCAGAAATGAAATAAAGATGGGCAAAGAGCCTGAGAGTATTCTTGTGGAGTGCCTCTTCAAGTCAATGTGAATCACGGGAGCGTTTCAGTAGGCTGCAATCCATGTTTACCATCGTGGGAAATAACTTGTTGCTTGTCTGCCTTGATCACCAAAAAAAGTGTGGGCTGGTCACAGCTCAGCCTATGCTCTCACAGCAGACTGGTTGATGCCGTGGAGAAGAAGCCACAGGGAAAAGGGCTTAGGAATGGGAAGGTCAGCAGCACTCCACCTAACTCCTAAGACTCCATTACCACCAGCCTAGATTCTCTATAATTAACATCTCTTTCACTATAGCACTTTGATCTCACTTTAACTGTCATGGCTAGATCCCATGGAATCCTAGATTTGTAGTTTGGGGAGGCACCTTGGCTGTCTGGCACAGAATTCTAAAGACTTAATGAAACTATAATTCACAAGATTGCATAGGAGGAAGTCAAAGTATTTAAGGAGGTATCAAAATGCTATAATTGTGTCATGTGAGAGAGACCTTCCAAAATGTATAGCTCATATAGGAGGTGTTTCTGACACGTGAACACTATTTTTCTTTTTAAATCTTGCGCATTACTTCAACAATGGCTTCCCTTTTGGCTCAAGCTCAGGCTAACTCACACCACTGGTTTGAGAGTATGAAATGGTTAATCACACATATGACTGCTCCATCTTATGGCCTATCTATCTATCTATCCATCCATTTATCTATTTGGCATTTAAAGTAGGGTTGTCACTTTTCCTGGCTCTCTTTTGTGATGAAACTTCATCCAACCACAAACTGGAAAAGTCACAAGTCTGCTCTGACATGCCATCAGCTGCAAGATGCTCACAGACACCATGGATATCGCACTGGATTCGCCGAGAGCAATCTCTGGATTGGGGAGGATGGCCAAAGTCCAAACCCTGAATCTTCATAAAGCTCAGTAGGCAGGCACTGAGCAGGTTGCTCATACTAACTGTGAACAAGGGAGGAAAGATCAGAGTGCTAATTGCTAAGACTATTGTGTTCTGTAGAGGTTGTGTACTGAGCTGGATGATTTGAATTCTATAGCAACAGCACTGAGTTAAGACAACTGGGTTATGACCACTGGCAACCAGGATATGACCAGGCCCTGTCCAAACTACCCACATGGCTGCTGTGAGGAGAAACTGAATAATAATCTCAGCTCCTCAGCCTTAATCCCTTCCTCAGAGGGCCTGAGTAGGCGTTGCTTGTGGGAAGGCAATGGCTGAACAGGGACACCAAAGGATGTCCACCTACTGAGAAGACTAAGGCCAAGCATAGGAAATTCTCAAGCAGTGATGCTTGAATCACAGATTTAATTCATTTAACAATTTCCTTTAAGGCAAAAGGCCACCACACCAATCTATTTATATCTCAACTTTTTCTCAGTTTTGGACTCAAGGCAGCTTAAAATAGTTAGAACAAACATAGTTAAAAATTAGCAACATACAAAACTTAAAAAGCAATTAAACAATCATAAAATCCAAAACCAGTTAAAACAAGTAAAACAGTAACAACAACAAATAAAAGTCTAGCACATTATAAAAGGCCTGTTTCCCCTCAAAAAATCACTTCTCAAAGGCTTGCTGGAATAAAAAGGTCTTCACTTGATGGGGAAATACAGTAAGGAGGGTGCCATCATAGCCTCTCTGGGAAAAGAGTTCCAGAGCCTGGGAGAAGCCATTGAGAAAGGCCTCTCCCATGTCTCCACTAAATGTACCTGTGAGGCTGGTAGGACAGATAATCCACAGAACAGCTCAAAACACAAGCAGGTGCAACCCTTGGATGACTTGAGGTCCTCTTGGGATCAGCCACCTTGCATCATAACTTTGGGAGAAAGATGGGGCATTAAAGTTATTTATATAATTACTTATATTTGTGGTTATATAGTTACATAAATATAATAAATGGAGGAAAGGGTAGGCAATAGAACTGTCACACACAAGTATACAATTGTGTTGAAGTTGAACAAATGAAGCTCTACCGGTAGCTAGGATGCAAGACCTTCCAGGGAACAGAGAGAACTCATCACTGAGTCCCTTGGGGAGTCAGCATGGTATATAAACTCATATAGATATATAGATATACACACACAATTATTAGATCACTTCTCCAGCACTTTTTTGATTTACCTGGTGCTATAAAAAAAAAGTGCTGGAGAAGTGATCTAATCATAATCTTTCCAATAGGAAACGTAATTAGGTTGCAGACTTTACGCAAACACTCCAATTCAAGAGGGAATGCAGCACGCCATTTTCCCACATTTTAATGATGTTTGAGCAGAGAGCAATTAGAACAGCGCTTTCAAGAGAAAACACTACAGAGGATGAAAGGTCAGTGCCAACTGATTAAAACAACAAAGGACTGGGAGAAACTTAAACTGCAGCACACATATTTTAAACAGAGTAATATTTTATTCCCAGGCAAAGAATCCTAAAGTCAAGACCTGCTTACCCAACAGCATCTTACTTTGAAACATGGTGGGCAAGAAGGGCTGTGCGAGCTGTCTAGCATGCCAGACCTCCATCAGGAACACACATTCCATCTAAGCATCTGGACTATCTTATCAAGTACTGTGGAAGCAGGAGAAATCTGCAAGTCTAATTACACCTTGGGATTACTAACACGGCATGCTCTAATAAATACTCCCCGCAGCATCTGCTGATCTAATAACTGGCACCAGAAAATAGCACATGCTTATCTATGTGGCTATTAGCTCTCACTGATTAAGAGCCTCGCAAAGCAGTGGGCTGTGTCAAGCGCAACGGAGGGAAAGGGATGAAGAAAGATTAGGAAAGGTAATGAAGAAAGTACCAGTATCACCAGCAAGCATTTCTCAAGGAACTGAGCTACCTATTCCTTTTCTATACCAGCACGATCTAAAGTTGCTTCTGCAGTTTGACTTGCTTTCTTTTGGTTCACATGGCTTACAGCACAAGACTGACGTGGGGTTCTTCTCTTACTCCTACGTCTGAAGCCCATCTGAACAGAGGGGTTTTTTTTCCAGCTGTCCTTAGAGTGGACAGGGCAGCCATTTTACAAGGCTCTACAGTCCCTGCCTCTTTTATTTCTTAAAGGTTTGGAGACATGTGACTTTGGGTAGAAAAAGTCAGAATGTTCTTAAATCAGGAAAGGAGACGAATCGATTTTCACACAGTTTTGCTTCATGATTCCTGTGCCAAGCTTTCCCCTCATCCACTGTTTAGTCTGGACAATGTAGACTTTGAGCTGATGGGAGCTACAGTTCACAAATACTTGGAAGATCACACTTGGTCCATCTCTGATTTAGAAGTCTGAAGACATGCACGAGTTCCTGGAAGAGAAAATCACCACCAGTCTGCACATACAGTAGCTCCCCGCTATGGGGGTATGTTCCTGGACTTACCATAACAAAAATAACAAAAAACGTGGATAATGGGAATGCTATTTTTTTCCAATGAGATGAATGATGTAGGTATTGAGATAATACACAGCTTCAAGAAGAGGTCCTGAAACCTGACATAACTTTAAAATCTAAGAGAGATCTTTTGCAGTCCAAAGCCAGTGTACAACTGATAAAAACATAAAAATTAACATCACCATGTGGTCCAAAAAGAGATGGGGAAAAAATGTTTTCAGACTGCATTTCAGCGTGGATAAGTGAAACTGTGGATAACAGTCATGTGGATATGGGGAACCTACTATATTTATTTTTCCTGAGGTTCTCTTTTAGCCCTTCAGCATTTTAGACTTTGGGGAATTTAAATAGTAAACTCCCAAACCAATTGTGAGAGATGTGGCATGTGCATGTTGTGTGCATATGACACAATCATGTTTTTAATCTTCCCTCAGCAACTGCCACAGCTGGAACCTTGCCATGTCCAGGTTCCAAGGCCAGTTTCAAACCAGGCCATTACAGTAGCACTTTGATCCCACTGACATGTCTGAATCCTGGGATTTCTACTTTCATTGAGTCACTTGGGCTCTCTAGCACAGAATCCTGAACACCTCATAAAATACAGATCCCAGGATTCCACAGAATGAAACCACAGTAATTGAAGTGGCATCAGACTGCTGGAACTGTGTGTGCAGTGTGAAAGAGACCTACATCTAGGATGTATGACCCTCTTACCCATCACAGACAGAAAACAAGAAGCAATCACAACAGAAATGGTACAGGGGCTCCCTAGTCAACCTCCAGGCTAGGGTGCATGACTTTGTCCCCATTTTTCTTCCCTTCCTGTAGCTGAACTGAGAGCTGCTGTGTGGGTTTTCCAAGGTAGCTGCCAGTTTTGGCAAGTTTTGCCCAGACAGAAAGTAGGCTGGTAGGCTGTTAAAATATAAGAGCTAAATGACATACATCACAGCAAACCTTTTCTGACATTTTCAGCTCAAACACTTATATTTACAAAACGAACAATCCCTGGAGAGACTATTCAGCTGGACAAGATTCTGAGAGAGTCAGTTCTTAGCAAAAGTGTTGCAAAAGCTGCCGCTGCCATCTCAATGCCAAAATGAAAGGAAGAATGCAAGGAAGACTCCAGAAGATACAGCTCTTCAGGGCTGAGAAAGGAAAACGCATCCAAACTACCATTATCAAAGCTGGGAAGGGAGAAGCCGCATTCATTAATTAAATCGCATCTAGAAATGAATCCTTGTCGATTCCACTTCTGCCCGCAAAGAAATTATTTTAAATGAAATACTGGTGTGCTTTTGAAACAATAGCTAGTTTAAAATTTATAAATAATAGGCTCCCTTCAAAACTAAGGCAGGTAACAACAATTTCAAAAAGCATCACACTTACTATGTTTCAACTGCAGTCCTAAAAATTCAACCTGGGTGGTACAGATTGCGAGCTAACAAATGCACCCTGCCAGGCATGAACTGCATTCTACAAAGTACTTGACCTTCATCTCTTCTCCCCTTTTTGAAGATGGGGACAATATTTACCCTCCTCCAGTCTGCTAGGACTTCTGTTCTACAGGAATTCTCAAAAACCAATGCAAGTGGTTCTGAAATTACTTCTGCCAGTTCTTTTGTTACCCTGGGAGGTAGTTCATCTGGCCCTCAAGACCTGAATTCATTTCGAGTAAATAGCCTGGTATTCCTGTACTACCTCTTTACCTATACAGTGCTGCATTTCCCATACCGCATCAGCTGTTCCATTCCACAGGTTGAACTGTAGTCCAAGAAGTAACTTTTCCAGCCTCTAGCAAAGGTGGAAGGCATGTACCTAAAGCAGTCACACAGTAGATAACTTGAAAAATCAAGGAGAGTCAGAAACTTGGAGGGAGCACTCTAGTTCAGTGGTTCTCAACCTGTGGGTCCCCAGATGTTTGTGGACTTCAGCTCCCAGAAGCCCCAGCCACTATGGTCAATGCTCAGGGCTTTTGGGAGCTGAAGTTCAAAAACATCTGGGGACCCACAGGTAGAGAACCACTCCTCTAGTTCAATGCTACTCAAAATGGTTGTCCATTGAACCATCAGCTGCTGGTCCCCAGAGAATTTCCAGGAAAGAAAGAAACAACGGTAGTCAATAGGCTCAAATATGGCACCAATCTCTGCCGTATGTGGGGAAAGGCTGCCAGGCCTCCACAGCAGTCTGCTTAAGAAGTGCGGCTCTAGTTGATCTGCTTGTTCAAAGTTGCCTACTTCTGTTAACTAA
This sequence comes from Iguana delicatissima, assembly GCA_948472985.1. Classification (NCBI taxonomy): domain Eukaryota; kingdom Metazoa; phylum Chordata; class Lepidosauria; order Squamata; family Iguanidae; genus Iguana; species Iguana delicatissima. The sequence goes on from CAOKZL010004015.1 coordinate 8,662, forward strand.
CATTCAGGAAACAGCACAGTGAAAGTGGAGCTCTGATGCACCTCAATATTAAATAGGGAGAGAAAATCAAGTGTCACTATGCAAAAAGTTACTCCTATAGCAATGAAACAGGCAAGAGTGACATTCTACTCCAGTTCGATGCTTGTAACAACAACCCAAAGATTGTGAAACACCACCAGTTCCTTAATGGCTATCAAAAAGATTATTATAGGAACTCCAACACTGCAATGCCCTGGGGACTACAGAAAACCACAAAGAGGAAAGTCACATGTGTTGCCCTTTCAACACACAAAGGAAAGCACACAGAACAGAAAGAAAATGGGTGAGGGGGCCAAACTATTGCAGAAATAACCAGTGAGAATAAAATGTGTGACCTATTCCCATGAACAAACTTCAGATGCTCACACTGCTGATTTCACTGTCACCTGCTACTTGCTTCACAAGTACAGGAAAACAAAGGGAACGAATAAGAGTCAAGAGGCTGAGTTGAACTTCGCAAATTCAGCAAAATCAGTCAGCCTTCCTGGGCTGCTCCATTTTAGACTGCAAGCTGCGAAACTGCATTTGTGAAGACATTTTAAGAGGCTTCCGGCACAGAGACAGCTAGGATATTGGCGGGGTGGTGGTAGTAGAGAAAAGGCAGAGAGCTGCAGTCAAAAAAAGGAACTTTTCCAAGCTCCAGTTACAGGCTTATGTGGGAAATGCACAGATTCATAGGCACACCTCAATTCACATGTTCCAAAAATGAGCTAAGCCTCAGATGATCTCCCGTTGCAGAGACAGCTCACCACAGCAACCAAGACTGGACCCTGTGAGTTCATCTTTTATGAGCTGCCTTTGAAAGTGAGAGAGAAGCAGGACATCGGCCAGCGGAGCAAGGCCGACGATGTGCAGTGGGAATCCAAGGCAACAGAAAGGGGATATATTTTACTTTCCCCTTAATGGCAGGTGATGCGGAATCCATATTGTTCTTGGAAGAGGAGAGAAATATCTAGCCTCCTGTACTTTGGCAGACCTGCATCTACACAGACAAAGCAAGGTGGTTGGCTCAAGAGCCGTATTGTCTCAGCCTGGGGGCGTTGCTTGGTCAAGAGAGAAATATGATGGAACTGTTTGAGTATGAAGAGGAAAGGCTGTAGCTATTATGAAAAACTTGCATTTTATGTATCAATTTGTCTGATTTACCCAAACCAGTATTTATTCTGTCTTTCTGTGCTGGGGGAGGCAGAAAGGGAAGAGAAGCAGTAAGAAGAAAAAAATATTATTTTAGAAGAAATCTTACAACTTCTCTGCTAGTTTAACTCGCTCTTTTCACTTCCCAGTTTTGGGGAAAGAGAGACAGAGGGATAAGAGAGAGAGAGAAAGAACGCAGCCAGTAAAAATATCTTTTGCACTGTAGCGACATTCATTTGACAAACTTAGTTGCGGTTATGGAATCAGTGAGACCTCTCTTAGGTAGAACTGAGAAGCTAATGTCTTTGAGCCCATCTGTCAGCCAAACAGGGAGGGCCTTACAATGCCAACTGTGCAGCATTTCTTCTGCCTGTTGCTAATTTTGCCTTCCTAATTTAACACCATCGAGCAATATTTTAGCTGCTAAATCAGCAATCATTCACTGAACTGTGGGGAAAATGTGGAACGTTAAGAGCAGTAATAACACCTGTAACAACAGACAAAATGAGATGCAGGATTAAATAGGATGAGAACAACTGAGAAGAACGGGCCCTTAGTGTTCATGGGAGGTGACTATTTGGATCTATTTTAGATTTTAAAAGGCTGCAAAATAATTCACCCAGTTGTTAGCACCTACTTAACTTAGCTTCATGTTGTTCTGTGCAAGTATGTATAAGTATGTATATGTATATACACGCACAACATCAAAGGTAGATTTGGACAGTTTAGCATTTCATATCCTCCACAGAGAAAAGAACAGTGTAAACCGAAAAACACAGAATAAGCAAATCTGCATAAGCATTTGAGTTCTTGAGGCTGCTGCTGTTGCGGTTGTTGTGTTCTGCCAATTTGGCTTTGACTGATGGAGACTGTATAAACGCAGACCCTTTACAAACCTGGCCACCAAAGGCTTCCTTGACTGAGTCAACCCACCTGTACTGTGAGCTTCCTCTTTTCCTTCTCTGTTTCACTTATGAAGCATTATCATCTCTTCCAATGAGTCCTATCATTTCAGGATATGTCCAAAGTATGATAGCCTCAATTTATTCATTTTGGTTTCTGGGGAGAGTTCAGCCTTTATTTTTTTACAGAGACCTTTCATTTTTCCCCCAGCTATATACCCTAAATATGTTGCTTGGGAACTTTAGAAAACAGAGACTGAACTTTAAATGCAAGTGACTGAACTGAGCTTACTGTACTCACTGGCTCAACAACTGAAGATGTAAGAAAAGGTCTATAAGATCAGGGGAAAAATAAATCACATCCTGCTTCCTAGAGCCGCCTTTGAGAAGCCTGCAAGCACTTCCAGCTATTGCTTCCGGAGGCCTCACAGAGTCCTCATAACAAAGAGCTCTAGTTCTCTTTTCTGTGAATCTATCTAATCCCTTTCTAAAGTCATCTAGGCTGGCAGCCGCCCCCGCAACTTGGTTAACAAAATCTCATAAATTAATTACATGTGTGGGAAGAATTGCTTCCTTTGATGTTTCCTACTAATCAGTTTTCAAAGGATGGTCCAAGTTCTAGGATTAGAAGAAAGGGAGAAAAGTTGCTATCTATAAATTCAGACAAAATTTTTATCACTCTTCATCATGATCTCTGTCTGCTTGGCTGCCTTTCCCTGCATGCAGAGTGTACTTTGCAGCCTCCAGTGTTGCAAGCGTTCTTTGGAAGGGAGCTACCCTTTGCTAATTTTGGTTGTTTTTTCTTCCACTTTTTCCAGATCTGCAATATCCTTGAGATCTGGCAACCAATACTGTACACACAATACTCCAAATGTGGCCACACCATGTATTTGCAATCAGACATTACAATACTGGGAGTTTTATTTTCAGTGATTTCCTTAATAATTCCTGGCACATAATTGACTTTTTCACAGCCCTTGGACATTAAGTTGTTTCCTTTTGTTTTCATTCTTCTATATGTCATGAGCCAAATATCTCTTTCTTCTTTAGTCATTGCCACTTCAGATAACATCAGCCCATATTAATTTATTATTTATTTACTATCCTAACATGCATCACTTAAACATATTCCCAACATGCTAGATCATATTACTCATCATTTCCTACCAGCAGGTCCAACAGAAATGATAGCTGTGTTGATGGGAATTATCATCCAACCATCTAGATGCCAAGAAGTTACTCTGTCACAGACCTTGGGTGAGGGATTTTGTCAAATCACACTTTTCTGAAATAGAAATAAATAATGTATAGCAATACTATAAAACCTGGATATTCTAATTTTCAGAAAATTAAAAACCAAGATTGAAGAGAAAATGCATCCTTGTGACACTTCCAAAAGATTTTTAATCCAGTAGCTGCCCTCCCTCATTCATGGAATTCCACAGTGGATCCAGGCAACAATTTTCTCCATTTTTAACTATTCCTTGTTCCACTTTTTCCCACTCACAACAGGAAAGACAGAATCCTCTGTCTAGAAGCAAAAGAGAAAGTGAAGTGCTGCTACTGAAGTGTTGTCAAACTGTGTTTGCTTGCATGCAGAGTGTACACACACACATATTTTGCATTTGAGTACTATGAATTGGTTAGTTCTGGCACACTCCCACTGTCACTAAAAGGCTTGTATTTCAAAGCTGGAAATATATAGATATTAATTATTGTTCAATGGACAGAAAATCTTACTGCTTTAGTGATTCATGAGCTATTGCACCTAAAAAACACAGTTTTTTTAAAAATTGCTTTTAGGAATATGAGTAGCTTATGTGAATGCATATATGCATATGGCTAACCTATGTGCTTGCTCCCTTAGCTTTTTTTTAAATTTCCCCTTCCTTATAACCATATTTTTTAGAAATCAGGTATTCTTTTAAAAAATGAACACTAGGAATGATACATATATGTTAAGATAAAGAAGGAATCAGACAGAGTACTGAACTCTCTCTTTCAGTATCCACCAGCAGACACAGATGTCCACCCCATTCAATAGCTGTATGTCCGAACCTTGATCCTAATTCTTCTCTACAGAAATATTATTTCCTGTACAGAAAAGGCTGTTTTAGTACAAAAATAAAATAAAAATAAAAAGTAAAAAAACATGAGCCAATTTTGTGCAGAATAAATCCTGAACTGTGAAGATTTTCATCAGTGTCGGATTCTTCTTGTTGGATTCTTCTTGCTGGATTTCCAGATACTATTTTTCAAATACGTTCCAATATTTTTTCTATCCCTACCATCTACACTGCTTATGCTTCCTCTGTCTCACATTCTTCATCCTGCCCCTCAGCTCTGTATACAAGCTTAACTTAACCTAGCATATTCTTTCCTTTGCATCTCACCCCCAAGGCACCTACGACTGGCTCAGTCCCTCCACTCCACCTGTCCTGAACACCTGTTCATACTGTTGGCTAACACAAATCCTTTTGCCATCTTTCTTCCAAAAATGTCTCCTCTTTGTGAAACCATGTCTTCAGCTTCACCTTTACAATCCCAACAAATGCAAGGCCTATTATTTATTTATCTCTAATACATTTATATCCCACTTTTTTTCTGCAACTGAGACTTAAGGCAGCTTACAGCAATTAAAACAAGTACAAATAAGAACATAAGTAGATAAATACACATCTCAAAATAATTTTTTAAAAATGTAGTTTTTAAATCTACAGAGCTGAAGCCATTTAAAATATATACATTAAGAGGCAAGGATGAAAACAATAAAGCAGCAAATTACTAAAAGTTTAGCAGAAATAAACAGTCATAAGGAAGAAGACTCACTCCTGTAAAGGTGAGTCTAATAAAGTTGAGGAAATATTAAGTGTGAAAAGTAAAGGTGTTTTGCCAGTGGCAACTAAGAATGCCGTAATCACTAAAAGTCAACATAGATTTCTCAGAAATAAGTCCTGTCAGACTAATCTTATCTCTTTTTATGATAGAATTACAACCTTGATAGATGAAGGGAATGCTGTCAGTGTGGCATATCTTGATTTCAGGAAGGCCTTTGACAAAGTTCCCCATGACATTCTTGCAAAGAAGCTAGTAAAACACGGGCTGGACAGGGCTACTGTTAGGTGGATTTGGAATTGGTTGACCGACTGAACCCAAAGGGTGCTCCTCACCAATGGCTGCTTTTCATCCTGGAGAGAAGTGACTGGTGGGGTGCCACAGAGTTCTGTCCTGGGCCCGGTGCTGTTCAATATCTTCATTAATGACTTGGATGAAGGAATAGAGGGCATGCTGATCAAATTTGGAAATGACACCAAATTGAGAGGGGTTGCTAATACGCCAAAGGACAGGATCAAAATTCAAAATGACCTTAGCAGATTGGAGAGCTGGGCCAAAGCTAACAAAATGAATTTCAAAAGAGAGAAACATAAGGTCCTGCACTTAGGCAGAAAAAATGGAATACACAAATATAGGATGGGGGACACGTGGCTGGATAACAGTACCTGTGAAAGGGATCTAGGAGTCTTGGAAGATCACAAGCTGAACATGAATCAGCAGTGTGATGCAGCAGCCAAGAAAGCCAGTGCGATTCTTGGTTGCATCAATAGGAGTATGGCGTCTAGATCGAGGGAGGTAATGGCACCACTCTATTCTGCATTGCTTAGACCTCATCTGGAATAATACTGTGTCCAGTTCTGGGCACCTCATTTCAAGAAGGATATTGGCAATCTGGAGTGTGTCCAGACGAGGGCAACTAAAATGGTGAAGGGTCTGGAAACCATGAAGCCCTGTGAGGAGTGGCTTAGGGAGCTGTGGATGTTTAGTCTGCAGAAGAGAAGAGAGGACATGACAGCCATGTTTAAATATTTGAAGGGATGTCATGTTGAGGAGAAAATGGGCTTGTTTTCCGCTGCTCCAGAGATTAGGACAAAGAGCGATGGATTCAAGCTGCAGGAAAGGAGATTCCACCTGAACCTCAAGAAGAATTTCCCAACAGTCAGAGCTCTTTGGCAGTGGAATCTGCTGCCTCAGTGGAGCATGGTGGAGTCTTCTTCTTTGGAGGTTTTTAAGCAGAGGTTGGATGGCCATCTGTCAAAGAGATTGCTTTGATGTGTGTGCCTGTATGCCAGGGGGTTGGACTCAATGGCCCCTGTTGTCTCTTCCAACTTTATGGTTCTGTGAAGAAAAAGGGCTGCCTAAATACCCTAAAGGCACCAGATCCCATCTGATCTTGGATGCTAAGCAGGGTCAGCCCCGGTTAGTGCTTGGATGGTAGATTGCCAACAAATACCAGAACTGCAAACTATATTTCAAAGGAAAGAACCGGCAAAGCTACCTCTAAGGATTCCTTGCCTAAGAAAACCCTATGAAATTCATGAGGTCATCGTAAGGCCACAGGTACACACTCACCCACACAATTAAGCAGGGGACTGGGCCCATTGGGTGTTCTGCCACCACCACATTTCCCCATCTAAACTCAACCCCTCTGTAGGAACCAAACATTGCAACTGACTGTTTCAAAGAAACCTGGACGAGCTACCATTTCTCAGACACCATCAGTATCTTTTTGGGGGACGGAGGGGCTCTCTTACCCCTTTAACTTCTGTCAGTTGCCTCTTTTTCCAACTCTGGTGAAAACTTTTCAAGTTAAGCTTTACTGCAGCCTCATCTATTTATTTATATGCAGGAAATTTCTCTCTGTCTGAGCCAGGCCATTAAGGGAGTTGCAGCAGATCTCCTTCTCCCTGGAACTAAATTACAAATGCTTTTAAAATAAACCCGGGCAGTCTTAGGATATGTCCAGACACCCTTAAATATCAGCCTCCCTGCCTCCATCTTTACCAGTCCCCTCTGCCTCTGCCATTTCTGCCCAAAAGTTAAACACAGGAACAGACTCTCCCCACTCATCCCTCCTTTGGCCATTCGGAAGAGGCAAACACTAAGCCACAGCCATCTCAAAGCCATTGGTATGGCTCCTTTATTCTACTTTAAAAGGACTGTAACTGTAAAGTAAGATGAGAAAGAGACAATGCAGGGTGCATAGCTAGATTAGAAACCCCATCTCTCCCGTTCTCATTGGCTTCACCTACTAAGCTTGTAGGACGAGCAGCTATGTTGCTACATAGGCTGGTGGTGTGGGTCTTCACCAGTGAGCAACTGAAAATTCAGGTGGAGTGACAGCAATTAGTCCCGCGCCACCCGCGCGATAGCAAGTAGCGGAGGGGGGCACATTTGCCGCCCTCCCCGAAGAGGAGATCACGCAAATAACGTGTGACAAGGGTCGCACGGTGTAATGGGGTAGGGATGGGGTTGCAGACCCCTTTTTAGGGCTGCACCGCCTCTCCCTCCAGCCTCTTTGTTTTGGGCGACCCACCGTCCCACCCTATGGTTTCAGTGTAAGACTGCTGGTCGCTTCGGGGCCGGGTAGGAATTTCCCCCCCCTTGGGGGGGTTTGCCTACCCTACCCTGCGCCAAGGGATTGGGCAATTGGCTTTACAGGGTGGTATCTTAACTAGGTATTAAATAGGTCTCCACAGCCTCACTTGTCTTTATCCATGGCTGGTAGGGGGGTCTAAGGGTTTTGGTGAGTACCTATGGCACCCTTTGGTGTAGGATAAATGCTGTCCTTGAGGTGGGCCCAGGACTTGCCCCTACCAGGCATGAGCCAGGGGGGTTGCGGTTTGTGGGCTCGCCTTCCCAAAAAGGGCTGGCCAAAGTCTTAATTCAGCCTTGTGGGTTGGCTTTGGGGCCCATTACCTCGCTCAATGAGGGCTAGGGAAGAGGTCTGGAGCTGACTCTTGCCATACCCTACCCATGCTGTTGACCCCCCTGCTAAGGTCATAAGTTCAAGTTCATGGTCAAGTTAAATTCAAGCCCAAGTTCAAGGTCAAGTTTACTTCCAGCTTTGTGTTAAATTAGGCATACATTAAAAATTGCCCTAGTTCAGCCCAAGCCCTGTGTGTGGTCTCTTCATTTCGGGGTTGGGCGACAAATTACTAGTCAAATGCCAAAGTCAGAGTCACCCATGCCACAGTATTTCCAGTTGCTATGTATGGCTGTGAAGGTTGGATAGTGATGAAAGTAGGACAGTGGAGAAAGCTAACAGTAAGAGAATTGACTCACTGGGAATTTAATACTGGAGAAGAGTTCTGCAGATACAACGAATTGCCCAAAATACCAATGAGAAGTCCAAGAGCAAATATGGCCTAGACTCTCATTAGAAGCCAAAATGACTAAACCAAGTACTTTGGACGTATCATGAGATGACATGACTCACCAGCAAAGATAATGATGTGCACTAAAGATAAGGGCAATAGGAGGAAGACTGTGTTACTGGTGGATTAACTTAATTAAGGAAGCCATGGCTGCCCTGAGTTTGCAAGACCTGAGCAGGGATGTTAATAACAGAGCATGTTGCAGATCTTGCATTCAAAGGGTCTCCAAAAGTCAAAGCTGACTTGACAGTTCATAACCACAACTCCAGATACCAATGGACACACCAAATCCCTTTGTGGAAATGGAAACCCTGATACATGCCATTTACTGTCATAATCCCCAGCAAACATTTGATCTGTTGGTTTATTTGTATAACCTTAAATTCAATTTAGATTTGCCTACATAGAGCTGATGTGGCATGTGGGCGAAGAAAACAACCTTTGAGGTAGAAAATCTCTACTTTTAGTCTCACCTCAACCAAGAACATATCTGGTGGCCCTTGGCCAGTCACAGCATGCCTTCCACTTCAATCCGCCTAACAAAAAGGGAACAAAATGACTGGCCTACCATACAGGGTTGTTTCCAAGGACTACTGAGATAATGTATCTGCATCAACAGTACAGAGGTGAGTCCAAGCTTACCTAGTGCCATGCTCACTCTGTAACCGCAGGTACCACACCTGACTGGCTGAATTTAGGATTTGGGAAGTACGCATGAAATGGCTGGCAAACAGACGGCTGACCCCCTTTGCTAGCAAGCAATAACTAGGCAAGCTCTGCCTCAATTCCAGGCAGTCACCATGGCCTTTCCAGCCACCACCTGGGTTCAGGCCAAAGCAGAGAAGCAGTTTATCAGAAGATGGCCCAAATCACTAACTCCAGAGTCCCCTGGAATGTTTTGCCTCTAGAGACTGAGGGAGAGAAAAACAAGGGCAACTGCACTGGATTAAGGCACGCCGTGATGCAAGTGGGGCTCGCTTCTTCACACTGGAAAAGGCTTCCCTTGATGAATGTCTGTTACAGACAAGCCTTCTACCTGTCCCAAGGCAGATCAGCAACAACGCTGTTCTCTGTTCACTAAAATGATGTGTGTGTTTTAGGAGCATCTAAAGGTGAACCTGAAATATAATTACAATCAGATCTTTATTTAGAATTTTGAATTAAATGCTAAACATACATTTTTGATGTTAAGTCAGCATAAATTACTTCTCAGTGGATATTTTTAAGATGACAGTGCTTACTTGTAACAGAAAAGGATTTGTCTGTCTGGGAAGGTTTCTCATAGGGAGCGGTGATCCCCTGAGATTTTACTTGGACCCATCTGAACTCATCTGTCAACATTTTGTGGTTCCATCTACATATGTGAAGCACTGTGAACACTTACAGTGTACCCCTATAAATGCCAATTGTTATCACAGAAGCAATCAAGAACACAAGTTCTTTTAAAAAATGAAATGACTCTTAATCAATGAACACTTTATAGCAATATGATCATCATCTCCGATGGATGGAGTTAACAATTCAGCGGAGAAGTGAATTTATCTGTGAATGACTCACAATCAGCCTTTCCAGGTTTACTAGTCTACAAGTACACTTGGCCCTTCTCATTTGGAGGTCTGGCTTTCACGGATTTCATATCCCCCCCCCAGTTTCTCCAACCCCTCCATCTCAGGGTCTTATTTTCCTGGGGAGCCTTCCCTCTCAGTGGCTCCTATCAGGCTGTGCAGCCCTTTAAAAATCTGCCTCTGGTCATCCTACTCTTCTACCAGCTGCTGCCTTGCCAGCAATGATGGCTCATGGCCCACTTTCTCAGCACCACAAACTCTCTCCTGATGCCCCCCCGCCAGCAACACACACCCAAAGAAGGAGATGAGTGAGAGAGGAAGCATGGGGCCAGGATGACACCCCCCCATTTCCCTGACCTGGTTTGGACTCTGGGTGCCTGCTCTCCCCACCATGGCTTGGCTGCCTTCCCACAGGCACACATTTGGGTATCTGTGATTTTTTTCCACTTTTGCAAGGGTCCCATGCCCCTAAACCTGTCGAATGTGAAAGACCAACGCAGTTCCAGACATTGGGAAGGCTATGCGGGATCAGTAAGTGATTGTGCCTGAAATATCATGAAACTGATTGCTTACTACGCCCTTCTTAGTATCAGAACAGAAAGTTAAACATCCTTCATTCTTGATCATTAAGCAATGCTGATAGTAATAAAGCCACTATTTCGCAGTTCACCAAGTTTCACAAGCTCAGGTTTCCAGAATATACTTTTAATATTTCTAAAGCCACCACATTAAGCAGAACAGAAATAAAATTACTAATTTCCAGTTTGTAAACTGTTGTTCAACTTCTTTAAGCAGAAAAACAGCATGGAAATGTTTTAAGTAAAATGAAACAAATAAAAGCAGGACTCCCAGATTTATAGCAGATACAACTCCAGCCCAGACAGAAATGTAAAACTTGTAGATCTTATAGTAACACAGAGGAAAAAGCTGGTAACTGTCTCATTTAGAAAATACGATTTGCACTCTTTATTTAATGTATAGCTTGCCTTTCTCCCAACACAGACCCTACAGTGGCTCACACTGTAGAATAAAACAAAAGACAATTCTAAATTAATTATAATAAAAAAGGTTAAAAAATAAACAAACACCCTATTAAACATGGTACTACTTTAAAACTGTTTAAAAGCATTTAAAACACAGCAATGGGAATAAAACTATATAGAATCATAGAGCTGGAAGAGACCACAAGGGCAATCGACACAAACAAAGCACTACAACACGCACACCCATGAAAAGACCCTTTTACAGCAACTAGTCAATAGTCAAAAGCTTGTCTAAACAAAAAGAATTTAGCCTGCCAATGGAAGGAGACTAAAGACAGGGCTAGTCTGGCCTCCTGTGTGAAGGTATTCCACAGCCTGGGGGCAGCCACCGGGAAGACCCTGTCCCATACGCTCAGCAGACGTGCCGAAGAGCAGTGGAAAAATAGAAAGCAGAGACATTCTCTGTCTTCTGTTGTTAGGGTGTTTAAACACAAACACACACACACACCGGTCTCCCACTCCTAACATAAGAGCCAGCAGCATCATAACGCTGCATGCACTTTAGCTCTTAGCTGTTTGCAAAATCCACGTTTCAAGCACCTGCTTCAAGTATAATTTGTGTGTGCGTGTTTCCTTGAGAGAGAGTGCATAAGAGAGAGAGGACTGATGCTGTATTTTAAAAAAAATGTAATAGTTATCATGGTTTTCATTCAGTCCTAATAGGATACCATTTGGACATCCGTTGCTATGGCTCTCGGCCTTGGCATGGGCAAGCTACATTAATGCAGGTCCTGGTGAGACCACGAGACAAAACACAAGCTCAGGGGCTCCAGCCACAAAGAGGAAGGGCAACTCAGGACTCTAGATAGAGCTACCTTTGCATTCTGGAGTCGCTGTCAAAGGGCCATCCTGGAGAGGAGCACTTTCCACCAGTTCAAGTTCTCTTTGGCCAAAGCTTACCCGCCTTCTGCCTCAGTCCTGCCTTTGCAACTGGCCTCCGTGATCCATTTGAGGCATATGGAAAGAGCAAAGGGGGATTTCTCAGTAGAAGAGTGTTTTGGTTGCTATGTGTTCTCCAGAAACATTTTGCTGCAATGCCTTGGAGAAAAGGGGATGCCGCATGATTGCAGCAAACCCCAGAGAGAGAGCGAGAGAGATTGAGATTTTTCTACCACTCCCTCTACCCAGGCTGCTCCCCTCAAAAGAAGTGGACGGAGGCAAAGAAAAAGGGAAGAAAAAAGAGAAGCGAAAGCATGCTGCTTCACAAAAGCCTCTCAAGGACACACCGGACATGCCGCTACCAAAGGGGATTTTTTATAAATAAATAAATAAATCTTTCGCTGTGAGTTTAAAAAAAAAAACACAGGCTGTGACTTCAGAAAGTCAGGTGAGAAAAATACCAGAAATGGAGCACGTTTCTGTCACCCACACAAGAGACCCAAAACCTCCCATGTTCCTTCAGATCAGGTGATCCTCCCATCTGGTTAAAGATTTTAAAGCAAAGCTAAAGATTTTAAGGAATTACCTTCTGCCTTGAAAACAAATATTCTGAGTATGCAGAAGTGTCAGTGGACTTCCTCAGGAATAAAAGGGGTTTTTTTGAGAGGGGGGACATTGTTAGAACAATAACAAAGATCTTTTTCTTCGCTATTACTGTTATCAGTGGAAGAAAAAAAATGAAAGGGCAAGTTTATATAGTTATACAGAAAGCCATAAATACAAGATTTTCTGATAAATGAGCTGCAGACATTTGGACAGCAGTATAGTCCACGTTAAATCAACTCTTACTTTTGCTTTTTTTTTTAAAGGAGCATCAAATGTTTTACTTCACAGGTTGGCAAGACGGATTCAGACAATTCCACTCACAACTCCTATCCATCCATGGGACATTCAGGAAGGAAACAGAGGCCTCGATCCAACATCCCCTCAGCAAAGCATTAATATCCATGTGTAGACCTGCACGACACTGAGCCATATGCTCTTCCCTGACCTCCTGGAAGGCCCGAGGCCACCTTGCATGGCCTTTCCATGCTTCACGGCAAACAGGCAGGATCAGAGAAGCTGCTGGCTACCTCCTCATAGGCAGACGTAACAATAATTACAGCAGCTCTGAAACCTTCAACCGATCCCAGTAATGATGCCATCCGTTTGCACCTGGCTACAGGGGAGGTAGCCAGATGATTTTCCAATTTTTGCCTGCTTGCTGTGAAGCATGGAAAGCCCTTTCAAAGCAGCCTTGAAGCTTTACAGGAAGTCGGGGGGCAGTTTTGGGTGCTGCGGAGGAAGAAAATGAATACCAAACCCACAATCCCCCAAAGGTACATCTGCATGCCTAAGGAACAGTTATGCATGCACAGAGGCTTCCTCCACTTACCAGATGGGTTAGAGATTCGAACACTTTCAGAAAACAGAATTGGTCCAACCCTTTACTCAGTGTAGGAAACATGAGGGAATTATGGAGGCTTGCTTGGGACTGACTGCCCACACAGACATATGCTGCTTGCAAAGTCTCTCAGTCAGCCTGGTGTCTTTTTTAACCTCTCAGTTTGCTTTGTAAGTAGCATGCACAAGCAGTTCGAAATGAGCCTCTGTAGGCAACAAGAACTGACCCAAGTTGCCTGTTTCGGCTATTGCAAATTAGAGACAAGTGCCATTAATTTGACAAGGAGTCTGCTCCTTTTGTAGGCAAGACTTTGGACTGCACGCATGTGCACGCACTCCCAAGGGAGCTTCAGTAGGCAAGAAGAACTGATGAAAGAATGGACCCCTCATTGAATTAATGGAACTTGTATGCAATTTGCAAGCCTTCAAGCAGCAAATTGTCAAAAAATTAGTTAAAGAAAAGTGGAGTATGCCTGTCTATCCCTAACTGAATTACGGCCAATCTGTGCAAAACTAGATGCTTAAATGAACATGGGGATCTACCAGCGGAAAGGGTCACCTTCTGTCAATTTCTGCTCCTCACTCTAATCCCTGGTTTAACACCTAGTAATATCCCATGCCCCTGTATTATTACAGTACCTTTTCCACTGCAAAGTATATGCTGTGGACGTAGATTACATGGATGTAGACATTTGATGATTTTGTCCTCCCATGTAACAATGAATAACTTCAGCCTTTTTTTAAACTCCCAGTGATGGAGAAAACAAACACTTCTGTGCAGTTCTTGCCTGGTATTCACACATCTCAAAGCGTTTTGAGAAATTATTCTGCACATGTGGGCTTTTGTACAAAACTGTTAGAGTTTTTGTGCAGAGACATAGTTCTTCTGCAAAACACATGTGTACACACACACACACACACACACACACACACACGCACAGAGCATTTTCAGATAGTGTCATGGTGGGAGGTGAGGGAAAAGAAAGATTGCTGTTTTTGTGAGGGGGAAACAGTAATTTTGCACCAAACAGTAGCTATATGGCATTTTTATATGAAAAATAAGTATTTTTTTTTTGCATAGAGCTCTGACAATTTTCATGGGAAAAAAACCCCAACCTGTGTTTCTACACAGAATAATTTCTGGTATCATTGTGGGATCTGCAAATACCAGGCAAAAATGGCACAAAATTCTTGCCATTGTTATTCTTCTTCTTGAGCCTATTTCTAGAGTATCAGGAAACCCATTTTTCAGCCAGAAAAAAAGAGTAATAGTGAATATTCCTTCCATTCCGCAAATAAAATGCCCTGTACCCAGAACCTCAGACCCTGTGTAAGACCCATGCTATACAGTGGGACCTTGGTATCCACTAGGGTTTAGATCCAGGACCTCCCATGGATACCAGAATCTATGGATGCTCAAGTCCCATTACGTACAATATTGTAGTAAAATGACACCCGTTATATAAAATGGCAAAATCAAAGTTTGCTTTTTAAAAAAAAAATATTTCAAGCTGTGGTTGTTTGAATCTGTGGATACTGAATCCACAGATATGAAAAGCTAATTGTACAAATGGCCCTGCAAGACCGTATCTGTGTAATTCACCGTCTTGCTTCACATATGAGAGTTTCTGAAAATCACTCCCCATCAAAGCAAACAATCCTGGCCAAGATGGATCCACAATGTGGTTCAGCAAATGCTGGATATGCTCAGCCTGAAGGGGGAATTAAGTATTTGAAGGGCTGCCATACAGAGTTGAAAGAGACTTTGGGGAGGCGGTGGCTACAGAGCGCACGATCAATAACAGGTCTAGATTACAAGAAAGAGGATTTCACTAAACATTCGGACGAACTTCCTGATATCTGCAAGTTATTCAAAACTGGAGCAAGTTCCCTTGGAAGGATGTGGACCTTCCTTCAATACAGGTTTTTAAGCAGAGGGTGGATGACCATTTGTCACAGCAGCTATAGCAAAGGATTTCCTGCACAAGTGCCACCCGCTCCAGCAGGAGCAGAGAGGAACTTGAGATAAAGCATCTTCCTGGTTTTGGAATGCCTCTCTCCATGCACACCAAGGGAACTGTGTAGCACCTTGCAAAAATTAGATGTACTAGGGACTTCTTTTGATTCTGCCAGGAAAACAATGTGTGAAGGTATCCTTTTTACCAGGTGTCAAGTTGGTGAGAAATGGAACAAACCTCCCAGAGAAACTGTGTAGATCTACTAAGAAAAGGTTAGACCAACCTGTGCTAAATCTAAGTCACTGTAAGTCTAAGGCAATTCGTAACTCCTAAGTACCTGAAAGGGAGGAGTGCCTGATGCAAATGGACAGGGTGAACATAACAGCAAGACTTCTTTACAGTCCTGCTCTGGTCCAGTCCAAAATATATGCCAGCCCAGATTATTACAAAAGATCATTTTAAAAAAATTCCACTCAGACCCTGCTTGTCATTCCATGCATTCCTGAAGTAATTACCACTAAAAGGAAGGTCTGAATAAAGGCAGGCAGACTAGCCAAACCTTTACTTCATGCAGATTTTGTGGAATGCACCGTCTAGTTCAAAACCTAATTAAGGAAGGCAATGCAAGCAAGGATAACCCCGGAGACTGGAGCCAAGGCTTCAGGACAACTATCTAATAATGGTGCTTCTTGAGATAACACCCTTGGCTATAGAAAAGGTTATGCAATATTACACTTGCTTTCCACGCTTCCCAGAATCTATCAAGGTGCTTAATGTAGTGCTTTATTTACAGACAAAGGGCAATAGACGTGTTCCAAGGCTATCCAAGTTTTAGGCAGGAGAAGAAGCAAACCTGGCAAGCCAACAGAATTTCAGGACAAAAATTATGAACAGGAGGAAGGAAGGGGGAGCAAAAAGAAATGTGGTAGTACCTTTAAGATTAACTAGTTTTTATTTTAGCACAACATGGCAATTTCTTTGAAAACAGACAAAAAAACCAACTCTTCATAACGGCCTTAACCAGGTACCCCAAAAAAGCTTGTCAATGCAATTAAGTTTCAGAGGCTGCTGGGCCAAGGTTGCTACCATGAAATTACAACCCATCTATATAAATGCAGTACAGTTCGAACAACTGTACTTATTTATAGTTTATTTAACTATACCTATACAAAAAAATATTGTATCTATAACTGTACAATTATCCAACTACATCTAATTATGTAGAAAGACATGGGTAAGGGCCTTTTGTTCTACGGCACCTCAGTTATGGAACAGCCTCCCCTTAGCAACCTGATGAGCACCAAGACGGGTGTCATTGTGCTCCAAGAAAGAGCACAGATTTTTAGTAAAGCTTTTGGGGTCTAATCAAATCCATCAAAATTTGCACATGGTTTCAAATTGCTTTAACCTTTTAAAACTGCTTTTAAACTGATTTTCACGTATCAATTTGTTTAATATGCTTTGAGCCTTTATTTTGTAATAAATGGTTTTAAATTGGTTATTCTTCACCACCCCAAGACGTCACAGTTCATGATGGGATGTAAATATTTCAATAAAAATAATAACAGTAATTTTAATAATTATAACTTGAGTCATATAAACAAAAGGGATTGCAGCATCTTCGACCACACATATTACTTATGTGAAATCCACACATTATTGCTTTTCCAACACTGTTCTGTAAGTAGTAACCTGACATGTCCTTTTCAGACATTATAGCAAGAACAAGGACATGGTTATGCTATCATCCCACACTTCATTTCAAGACCTGGAAGGGTGATCCAAAAAAGCAATAACTGCAGAGAGGAGTGCTTGGTGGGGCCTGTGAACATAATGTCACCAACAACATGGTACCAACCCGAGACTTAAAGGGCTCTCAGCCACTGACATAATATACAAAAGATTACCTTGTTTTGTTCAGTTTTCAACTACAATGCTGCAAACTCAATCCTTTGACTTCTGATCTGTTTACAAATCCGAGAGGTGACTGGAGGAGCATGAGGATTCAGGAACTGTTCTCAAGCCTTAGGGCAGAATTTATGCTGCAGGAAGAACCTACACTTCCTTCTGCCAGCAAATAGTTTGATGTCCCAACTTCAGCTGCTAAGTAGAACAAAGGCTGGAGAAAAGACAAAGGGAAGAGTGCTGCCGGAGAGGCCAGAAGGGGCAGCAGAAAGTCCTTGGAGGACATTGTTCAGGAGTTTTGACACACATATTCCCTGGCATGCAGAATAAGAGGCAAGCATCTATCCATCTCAGGGGACTTTCACACTGAACAATTCTACTGATTGATTGATTGGATTTATATCCTGCCTTATAATATAAATTATAAATTCTATACATCTACAGCATTTTATATCACTGTAAGTGTTTATAAAAATGTGAAATTCTGTGAAGTACTAGGATGTATAATCCTGGGTGTTCATCTGGTATTATTTAGAAACCTTTGCCAGGGAGCTCTTCTGCCTCAGTAGACTATAAATCTCAGCATCCTGTACGATACAGTCACCATTTATTTATTATTTAATTAATCTATAAATTTGCCTTTCTCTTTGTGTAGGATCTCTGGCAGCTAAAGCGGTACTGTGCTAAGTGAAAGGGATCAAGGTTGAATGATGTGAGGTAAGAGTGACCACTACTTTGCCCATAAAGACAAACCTCCAAGAAACCCCTAAGTTCAATCTTTTCCCACTCTTTGTGCGCAATTATGCACAGGCGTCATGATTTTGTAGTCTTGAAACAGGATGAAAAATACAACGTTGAAGCTTTAGTGCAAAGTTGCTAAATCTATTTTTTTGATACCAGGTCACAAGTGTGTTGTGCATGCATATATACAACTTCAAGTCACTAGTCAACTTAGGGCAACTCCAATGAATTTCATACAGTTTTCCTAGGCAAAGAACTTTCAGAGGTGGTTTAGCTAGTTCCTTCCCCTGAAATACAGCCAGCAACTCCTGGTATTTGTTAGCGGTCTCCCACCCAAGTATTAATCAGGGCCGATCCTGCTTAGCTTCCAAGATTGGTCAGGATCTGGTGTCTTTAGGGTATGGGCAAGCTATCATTTTCAAAGCTACTCTTCATTAATCATGCTTAAAAGTCACTCACTTAAAAAAAAAGCCCTTGACTTAAAAACCTAGCCCTCATCCTCCAAGATTTGAATCCGTAGAGCTCCATTTCTTCATATCCATCACTGTTGCCCTTCCCTTTCTCTTCCTCTGCCTGCCTGCCTGCCTGCCTGCTTTCTCTTTCTTTCTTTCTTTCTTTCTTTCTTTCTTTCTTTCTTTCTTTCTTTCTTTCACTTTATATCCTACCTTTCTCCTGACACGGGACCCAAGAAGACTTATAATAAGGTAAAAACAAGGTAGACCTTTTAAAAAAATATAAATATAATACAAACAAGCCATCATATTAGAACACCAGTAATGTTAAAAAGCATAAATCATTTTTAAAATATACCAATACAGCACTCTACCACTAAAAAAAACCCTTCTGCACCTATTTAGTCATCAAATCCCTGCTGGCAGAAGGAGAACAAAGAAGGGATCAACCAAGCCTCCCTTCAGAAGGCTGGGAGCACGCAGCAAGAAAGCCCTCTACCAGATTCTCACCAGACAGTCTGTGATGGCGATGGAACTGAGATTGTCTACTCATTCAGTGTTGACATTTAGATCCGAGCTCCTTGGAGTACAGTCTGCCTCTGCTGCTTATATCATTTGTCAAATGTTCACAGTGCTTCAAACTGTTGTTGCTGTTGTTGTGTTTTTATTTTGGATTATCATGGATACACTACATACCCATTCTGCGTTCAAACCAACAGTTTGGTGCCAGTAAGCCTAAGAGCAGGATCTCATCTTGCCTCTGTGCCAGACGAGAAGGAACAAACACCTGACATTCAGGTCATTGGCCCAGCCCTGAAATTAGATTGCACCTGGTGTAAGCATGCGATTTGGATTCAACAGCCTTTTAAAAAGAGAAATAATATTTGTGTTATATATCAGCACACAAAAAGTCTAATAACTTGTAACCACCGCACAGCACAAAAGATGTTCTTGCTTAGAGAACAGTGATTTACTGAAGGACGTCGGCAAATTAATGAGTTTAAGGAACATAAAACAGTTTTACTTGTATTGCAAAACACAGGACTGTTCTTAGGAGGCTCGAGATTCAGCTCGTTTTAGTCTAGACATTTCCTTCACAAAGGACACACATGCTTACCTATTGCAGGAATCTTCAAAACACTACTTCCGCACAGTTGAAGGAGTCCTTGTCTTATTATTCAATAACTCACCCAGATTAGAAAGGTAAGGGGTCTTTGTCAGAATTACAACAAGTAACAGTGTGGCTAGAATTTACCGACAATAGCTAGGATGCACACCCCTACAAAAACTACCCTGAATCCTATTGATAGTCCTGACTAGAGAAGAACCATTGAATCAATTCAATTTTCCTGCAGGTCAATCCACCATTCAACAACTGATCCAACAGCTGGCAACAGCCAACAGGATTTTAGCCACTGAATCATTGTATCTTGCATGCTGTACAACGACAGTGACAGCAACAATGGAATTTCCCCCTTCCTAAACCTGCACAGCCACTAAAAAGAGACAGACAAATACAAGAGACTCAAATTCATACAGTAAGCTGCACAGCTGCTAGCTGTAATTCATCATTACGTGTAAATTATGAGGTCAAATAAATATGTAGGACAAACTAAAAATGCATGGCACATTGGGGAGGGGGTCAACATGTTTGAATTTATTCACAGAATCATGGAGTTTGAAGGGATCTCAGGAGCCATGGAGCCCAACTCCCTCACTTAGTGTAGGAACTTCAGCTAAACCATCTCCAGCAGGGAGCTGTCCAGCCTCCTTTTGAAGATGTCCAGAGAAAGAGGCTGTCAGAAAGTTCCTTCTAATGTTTAATCAAAACCCTCTCTTCTGCAATTTCAGGCCTTTAGGCCTGGTCTTGCCCACTGGGGCAGCAGAGAACAGGCCTGAACCTCCACTCTGAGACAGCCCTTAAGCTACTTAGAAAGTGCAATAATGTCACCGTTCAATCTTCTCTTCACCGAGCTAAACATGCCGAGATCCTTCAACCTTTCCCATATGTTCTGTATGTACGCTGACTTTTTGCTTCCTTCGTAGAATCCGAGAGCTGGAAGTGACCTCATGAGCCATCAAATCCAACTAGCCTCTCACCATTAGTCCAGGAACTCTGCAGCAGCAGGTAGCTGTCCAGCCTCTTTCTGAAGACAACCAGAGAAAGAAACTTTACTACCTCTAGGTCATTGGTTCCACTGCTGAATTGCTCTTACCCTCAAGAAGTTTCTTCTAATGTTCAACTGAAATCTACCTCCCATGATTCCTACAACTGAAAACCTGGTCCTACTTGCTGGGGCAGCACAAAACAAACATGCCACTCCTCTCCATAACAACCCTTGAGATATTTCATGAGTCCAGTTATGTCACCTCTCAGTCTTCCCTTCACCAATTTTGTTTTACAGGGTTGTTTTGTTTTGTTTTATAGTTTCGTTGTTATTCTGTTTTTATTGAGGCCACATCTATAACAACAATTTGGAGCTCTTTAAAAAAGGGGAAAGAAACTGTTTTAATGAAGTGGCAAATGAAAACTACACACAGATCTTCTCATTAGCTTCCCTTTACCAGTGAGATCTTCTGCTGATCCTCATGTCATATTTCCAGCCCAAACGGCAATCCAGAGCAGCAACAAAAGGCGTCCATCTGTTGGAAACATAATCTAGTTCCAGTGGGCAGGAAAGGCAGAGACAGGGAGCCCACAGAAGACACAATGAATGAAAAGGATACTTACTTTGAAAGCAATTGCCAAAAAATTATAGCAAAGGGGAATGCTTTTCAACACCACTGACAATGCCATGGAAAGACAGCGTGGCTCAGTATTGATCACTGAGTGATGGACCAAAATCCATCCAAAAGCACAACATGAGTAAAGTGAGGCCACTCTTCCAGACCACTGTGACACCTCTAGACGCTATCTATTTTCCTCTTGATACAATCCAGAATTATATTTTCAACCCTCACTATGATCTCCTCCATTATATATCTCAACACCTCTTAATAATGTGCTTGAAAAGAAGGAAGGACGGAAGGCTGGTTCTACATCAGCAAATGTAATTCAATCTAAAATCGTGGATGGAACTTCTAGTCACCATCACAAAAAAGCAAGTTACTTACTATTCATCATGAGGTCTACCCAGGGGAAGAAGCACACAGAAGTCTTTCAGTACTGGCACAATATATATCACCCCAAGCAACTCACTTAATAGCCCTGTCTGTGTTTTAAGAATTTATGTAAAAGAAAAATATTGCCAAATGAGGTGATAGTGAGGATTAACTGTAACTGAAAAGCATGCAAGTCCCTAACTAGGTCAATAGTCAGACGACAAGAAGTGTGGCAGCACCATAAAGACAAACCGGTTTACTGTGGCGTAAGATTTCATAGGCGACAGCTTATACACGATTCTGAGACATCTCAATAAGAGTTCCTTGTGTGCTGTGAAGGAGTTCTCTCAGGCTCACGGAAAGCAAATGGAATGGGCGAGAGCGCACCTGGTACGAAGACTAAGGGCTAACAGGCAAGCTTGGCCCTACCACTAGGTGGTGGAGAAGCAGATGCCAGGGCTCAGAGCCGAGTGTGCAATGAGGCCCCCTACACCACTGTATTGTCCTCAGGTACAGCACAGGATGCTGTCCTGTCACCACTGTAGATGTGATATTCTATTGCCAACCAAGCTGGCTTCTGGATGTGAAACTGAGATGGTGCTGTCACCTCACCCTTTGCCTCTGAGAGCAAAGTAGCTTAGGCCAGCCCTGCTAATACGGACCTGATATTAGAAAGAGGACAAATAATGTGGTTTGAGTGCTAGACTAGAACACTGGGAGACTAGGGTTTGAAGCCCATTTGGCCATGGAAACTTACCGTGTAGCATTGGACAAGTCACACTCTCTCAACTTGAGAGGAAGGCAAGGCCACCCCTTTGAACATATTTTGCCAAGAAAACCCTGTGTTGGGTTCATTTTAGGGTCACCTTAAGTCAGAAATGACTTGAAAGCACCCAGCAACAAATGGGCCACTTCAATGACTAGTAAGGCAAGTTCAGCCTACCAGTTTCCAGTCAAAGCCAGACACGCTCCAACCGTATTTACAAATCCCAAAAAAATTTAGAATTCTACACTCCAAACAAGTTCAACAAGTCACCATCATGCGTGCAATGTATCAGCTGAACCACTATCTTTAAAAGAGTTTAGTATTTTTAATTCATAGAAACAGAGAAGTCCAGGAAGAAAGGAACAGTTGAGTGAGGTTCAGTAGAACTCTACCAGACAGACTGAAGAGAACGTCACTAGTAGCCAGGCTGGGCAATGAGACAATGGCCTCTGCTGCAAGAGAAGGAATACAAGCTCAAGTATCCATCTTCAACTAGATGTTGAACCAAACCCCACTAACATAAAGTGGGTCAGATGGGAGGGAGAGTGATACATCATAAAAATTACAATTGTTCCTCTGTACTGCAGGTTAAAGGTTGAAGGTAAGACCCAGCTCTGAAGGCTGAAAGAATGTACAAGCTGTCCATTTCCCTCAAAGCCAGCGTCCCTGCACCACTTCTAGAGTGAGGTCTTCAGCTTGATGTGGATGCAAAGGAAGAACCTGCTTGATTCCTTATGATTCTGCCACCTAGGCTGAGATCTTTAGAGGGGGGTCTACTTCATGTCCCTCAATTAGCTAAGTTCTAACTGGTAATGAACAGAACAGGAGGGAGCAGTGCTGAAAGCTCAGCACTCCTTTATCTCATGCCCCATGCTCCTCTCAGTCCATACATCAGGACTTTTAGAATAACTGATGTACTCAAGAAAATCAATGGCATTAAAGTGTGGGGCTAGAGAAGGCAAGTTGACATACAAACTTGTTAGCCCTAGTACAGTATTAACAAAAGTCAACTTTTGAGACCACAGTGGTAAATGTCTTCGAAATCAAGCCTATCAGGAACGCTTGACAGAGCTAAATAGGTTTACTTTGGAGAAGACTGAGGGCAATATGATAGCCATCTTCAAACATCTGAAGGATTCTCATGGAATAATGTTGTTTCTTCCTGCTTCAGAGGACAGGACCTGAACTAATAGATTCAAATGATGAGAAATGAGATTGCAACTAAATTAGGAAGGATTTCTTGTCAGTAAGAGCTGTGGGACTTAGAAAGGCTGTGGACACTTCTTCACAGGAGGCTGTTAAACAGAAGTTAAATGTGCATCTCTCAGGGGTGCTTTGATGGTGGATTCCCACAGTGGCAAGATGATAGTGATGCATGATTTCAACTGCATAATTCTATGATCTTTCAAATTATCACCTAGAAGTATCATCAGGTGTGAAGTTCCTGGCTCAAGCCCCAGAGACAATGGAACTCCGCCCCTCTGGAGTCACTTACCAAGCACTGTCAGAGACCTTTAAGACTCCTGTAACACCAAAGGTGTTGAACTAGATGTTGCAATAACCCCAGGGGCAAATTGCTGTCTCCAGTTGACAGACTGGCCTTCTGCTACTCAGCCCGAGTGCCAGGCCTTAACAAGGTTTACTCAATAACGGAGAAGCCATTTTCTTCTGCTGGTTAATGAAAATGAGATGGATGCATCCCCACTGCATTTCTCAAGCATGGCAGCTGCCTGAGAGTCATCCATGTAGCCCAAGTTCCATTTATTGCTGCATCTTGCTTTACAATAGCAAGCCCCATCTGCACTGATATTATATAAGGCCGCTCACATTTTCCTGCAGGCTCCCTTCTTGAATTAAACTGCCAAGGCCTCACAGAGCCATAGCCTGAATTCGGCAACAAAAGGCCTCCTGCAAAGGCAGGCGGTTTTTTCTATGCTAGTAAGAGAGAAGAATGCCCTGGAGAGAAGGACAGAAAGGAAGGAAATAATCCATGCCTGCGACAAGGTATAACACAGCTTTGTTCTATGTTCTCTCCCCTTAGCCCACTCCACGTTCACTCTCCCACACACTAAAACAGGCAACAATGGGAGGGAGAACACAGCAACAGAGTAACAGGTTATAGGAATTAAACCTGATGGTTCCAGAGGCGCAGTAGCCATGTTAGCCTGCCTCAATAGAGGCACAAAAGACTCTCTGTCCTTTAAACCGCGCGGGGAAATAAAATACAAGATGCACCACAACATGGGGGCCTGTCTTGGATCTCGTACAGACTGTCACAGCTGGTCAAGTGAAGCCAAAAGCGGTCAGAATTGCTTTTTTCTCTCTCTAACAGCCAGCTCCATGGGGCATTCTCAGATTCACAGAGCTACAAACTATGTTTGAAGGAAGATGGAAATTAGGTGAACAAAGTCTGTTGTTCTTTTGCGCTTTCTCTTTTACTAAATGGCTGTAAAGTACCAATGAGACTATTCAGTAGCAGTACCACCCCCCCCCCAAATATTCTGGCTGATGGGGCATGGAAGGGACAAAGTAGATCTCATGTCAATGGCAAGCTGCAACAACAATCAACCTCATCATCGCCACCACCATCATCACTATCATCTCCCTCCTTGAATACGGAGGGCTGCAAAGAGGACTTTGCTGATCCTTGCAGAACACAAGCTGCGTTTTGCACATCCCTGATCTACCTGGATGTTAATATATGAATTCCTTTGCATATGAGGGAGTAGCCTTCCTTGAAGTACTGGCAGCAGGCCAGAAATGGGAGGGGGAGCCGAACAGCAAGCTCCTTCTTGGGGTGCGACACACTCCCCACCCAGAGGCACCCAGAGCCCACTGCAATGCACTGATCAATCTGTCCACCTGAAAAACCGAAGCCACTGGTACTGCTTTCCTTTTATCTGGCCTCAAAGACTAAACTCAACTGAAGAAATTCTCTGAATTATATACAAGTAACACACTCCAAGCCTTTGCAACCAGGGCACTGTTATTCTCCGTAGCTTTAGCCAGTTTTTACAGGTCTAAGTCACCTTGGTTAAGTAGCTACTGTGGTTTTGGTAAGATTATGCAATATCACATACATTCATCTTTTATTTAAAGTTGTCTAGTCTAAGTCCTTGATAAAATGCTGGCTAAAAAACTCCCATGTAGATATATACCAATATACACATATGTGCCAGTAGGCAGGCCCATGTAAACACACACCATTAAAAAAAAATCTTTCTTTGAAAACAGTGCTTCTAATTAGTTTACATATAAGGGGGACCTACAACAAAATGTTGCAGCATCTGTCGCCTAACCCAAATGGATGAAGGCAATGAACTGAAGTGACAGTACACAAGGGAAGGTTCAACTCATTCCTTCTTCCAAATACAAGAGTGTTCAGCAAAGGACAATGGAAGTGTTATCACCGTGAATTGGCCTGGCTTCGGAAGATATTAGATATCATTTTGGTATCACAATTCGGCCCCATTTTGCCACCCTCGGCCAAGTGTTTGTGAGGCCCCCGAACAAGCACAGAACTAGGTATGGCCCTTAATTGCTGAACATTCCATTCTCCACCTAGGCAGGCCAGACTCAGCCAGATCTTGCTTTAGGAGACCTAGACAAACACCTCATTAAAGATGCATGCTACTACAAAGAGCTCCCTGCCCCGAGCAGGTAACTTGCCGAGCTAGACACTTAACCACCAAGTGCGCTGCATCTGCATACTGGCCATTCCATTGTCAATTCGGACTTAATTCAATCATGCTAAATTCTGACCTTTCGGAGACATTGTCTCACTCCCAAACCTCATTGTTCTCTCCCAAGTACAGACTAGCCCACAGTCATATTTTCCCTATAAAAACCCCTGGTTCCAAGAGCTTCCTCCGCCGAGCTTTCCCCTCAGTCTCCATCCAAGACTGTGTGATTACGGACCTCCGCTGTGATCCACCCCAGGCTTCGGACAGGTGTAGTATCACCCAATTCAATAAACCCTCAAACTCCTCTATACCGCTAACACCTTTATTTTCTATAGTTACTTGTGTGAGTGTGTTGCATACACTGTTTGCCTGTATTTAATAACATCACAGTTAACTTCCTGTTTTGGTGTGCTTCTTGATTTAGCTTGACCCTGTATACATTGGGTTGCAAGATCCTGCAAAGTTACTCTGCCTCTTGCTAGCTTAAGTGAGCTAATTTTGCCCAAAATTGTGTGTTGTTGTTTGGTTATTTAGGAGTCCCTCCCGGGACCCCCAGTAAACAGGGTAACAGAAGCACGCAGCATCTTTGGCAGTTGGGACCAGGGTATTAACAGGGTTGCTCCATTCTCAAAATCCATTTCCTGTCCTGTCACAGATTGCCTAGAGAAAAACAACAAAATATTACAGGGACTTTCCATGCCACATTTCCTATCTATAAATGGAATAATAACCATACATCCTATCATTCTAGTATGAAAACATAAGTATTGTAGGAACGCTCACCAGTTTCAAGATAGACATGCTGAGGTATTGAAAATAAGAGGGCATGGTGAAGGCTGTGTATTCTGGATCCATCAAAGAATCTTTACACAGGCGCACACATCCACCGCTCCTCAGTAAGTTAACAGAAAAGTTAACAGGAAAGTCCAAAGAAGTACAATTGCATTATTAACGTATCTTCAGCAAATTATGATATCTGACATGCAGACAGCTTTCCATCCCATTCTCCCTTACAAAGCTGCCTATGTTTTGAGGTCTCCTGGGAGGTCCTTCCTTCTGTCCCAAGCCCCTCACAGGAACATCTAATGGAGACACTGGAGAGGGCCTTCCTAGTGGCTGTTCTGAAGCTCTGGAATTCCCTTTGAGAGAGGCTAGAGAGCTGCCTTTCCACAAGCAGGTGAAAACTTTTTTTTTAAAATTTCAGCAGGCGTTTGAAGACTGAATGCTCAAGGACACTGGGCCTTGTGCTATATTATGTTTTGTTTTTCATTTTTAATAGCTATGTTTTTTAACTGGTTTAAATTTTATGGTTATTTTAATTATATTTTCAACTTTTGCCTTTGGTATATTTTTAGCTATGTTTGTTTTAGTGGCTGCAAGCTGCCTTGAGTCCCAAACTGGGAAAAAGGCAGACTATAATTAAATATCATCATTATCATCATCCCCCTCTTCCATACAATGCATAATTTCTGCACCTCTGTCATGTCCCCTGTTCTCATTTACCTTCCCTTCCTGCAAAGTCTAAAAGCCCAGAACACTGCATCCTTTCTTCACTGAGGAACTGATCCAGTCTCCGTCCTCTTCTACACCTTTCCCACCTCTGTCACGTCCTTTTCATACCGTATCTCTCAGAAACATATGTAACTCTTCCAAGTGGGGTCACACATGGATTTCTATAAAGGCAGTATGATATTTATGTGTTAAAGCATTCATATCTTACTCTGTATCCTATGACATCAGGGTGATGTACAATTAAATCAGTGTAACCAGTAATATAAATAGTGGGAAATAATTTAGACAGGCTGAAAAACTATTAAACACTTTAATAAGTTAAAACAAAACAATTAAAAGCCATTAAAACAATTTATAACCTTAATGCAAAGGCACATTGGGATAAAATCAGTCTGGACAAAATCAGTGTTAGCTCTTTTGTGTTCAGTCCCTTTCCTAATGATCTGCAGTGTGAACTTGCACTTTTTCCCCCAGCAGCTGGGTTGATGTTTTCAGTGAGCTGCCCACCACAGTTCCAAGGCCATATTCTTCCAAGCACATCCGCCATCCACCCACCTCCAGTGAAAACAAGTCTGCATAGGAGAAGCTGTATAAATGAGTTTGATACTGCGGGCTAGGGCTGAAACTGAGTCCCCAGATCTCAAAAATATTGGCCAGAATTCAATACAAATGTGTAATTTAGTGTTGCACAGTCATGACTGGTTCGTATTCACTATCCCTAGGTATTCATCATTCATGGCATTAGTTACAGTGGCTGATGCCCAGCAAGGATTGAGCCGGTCAGATTGGGAGATACTATTTAGGTACGTAACTAAGGTGGTTATGTAGCAAAATAGATGATACAGAATTGTGGCTGTTGTGAATACTGGTTCAGAGTTTAGTTACAAGGTAATCTAGATCTCTGGAAGCATCCCCTAAAGCATCATATCTGGTCTTTAGGGCTTCCAGTTTCTGCATAGCAGGTCTCAAAAAGTATAAGCTGCTTGGTTTTTTCCCGCCTCCATCTCAAGCAGCGGAAGCGAACCACAGCCATAAATGTTTGTGCTGGATTGTATGTGCTGTAAAGTGCCGACAGGTTACTTTAAACCTTTATTGACCAGGAAGTATTAATGCAGCTATCAAGAGCATACTGTTTGACAAACCTCTCTTATTAACGCACAGTGTTCTGTCTCTGTTTGCCTTGTCAATATAATTTGCGAGATCACTGTGCATATGTTAAAACTAGAAGAGAACTCCTCCAAAGACTACCCAAGATTAAAGCATTTGATGAGTCAAATAAGTTAGGCATTTTTAAAGAAAGTGTTCTGTTCTGTACTTGCCTTCTTATTATCAATGCCAGCTTCTGTAAAGTAAATAAACCTAGTGGCCAATATAGAGAACTTAAATATTTTAACCACCTCATCAACCAATTAACAAATATTTAATAGCGGCTATCTTAGCCTGCTTAGACATTTATGCAGTTCTGTTTGTTACCTAGCTACGGACAGGTAGTCCAAGGAAGGATTTCTCAAAGATGTTTTGCTTCAGGTAGCTTCCATTGCAGACTCTGACTGCTGTGAGTTCCAGCGGACTAACCAAACCATAACTCAGTAAAATGTGTTCTCTTTGAAAGTGTGGCAATGACTGGGGCTACGTCATGGGTCCAGAGGATCTGAAAGACCAGGTCTCTCTATGTGAACCTGCCTGAGAGTTGAGATCTTTGTTGGCAGGCTCCCTTTCTCTGCCACGATTGTCACAGGCCCATATGGTGAGGACGTGTGAAGGGTCGTCTTGGTGGTTGCTCCTCAGTTATGGAATTCCCTTCCAGGAGAGGTTAGGCTTGGCTCCTCTCTGCAATCCTTCTGCCAGCAGATAAAAACTTTTTTATTTGAACAAGCTTTTGGCTATTAACAGGTAGTTGCAGAAAGGTCTTTTAATGGTGCATGTTGATTCCTCTTATTATTCTTTCAGAGGCTTTCATACTGTTCTAAATTAGTGATGTTTTAATTAAATGGTTCATTTAGTAGTTTTTCTTTTAAAGAAATTTTTAAATCGTTTTTTCATCTCTACTTTCTTTAATCCACGCCTTGAGCTATCTTGGATCACAGACTGGGGCAAAGGTGGAGCATAAATTAAATAAAGAAGTAAGTAAGACTGCACACGAAGAACTGGATGCTAGAAGAAGTTCTCTGCTGAATCCTCTTTTTGTATGTTTAAAGGATAGTTCAGCAAAATTATAGTTTGCAAAATTCAGTCATTGTAATGTTTTCAGGGTCACATCATACCACAAAACTTTTTTCTCCATTGTGTTAGTTCTGACTAGAATAACTGTAATTTCTTCATACAGTAATTTACGGAAAGATTTGCATACAAATTGCTAAATACTGTAATTAACTTGGGTAATACTAGAGAATGATGTATTCTGTGTCTTTCTTGCTGTGTTGATTTTAATGCATCTTGTGGTTCAATTTCACTTTTAATTTTAAAAAGTTGCATTGGTTCCTTGTTCATTTATCAGTTATGTTTCAAGTACTTTATGTCTAGAACCAGACTCTTTGGAGGATCATCAGCACGTGTTCTTTAGCTAATGAAGTGGATGTGTTTCAGGGGCATTACTTCTTTAGTAGAAACTTCGGTACCAGAGGCAGAAATAACATAGAAAGAACAGTGATATACTCCTCCCCTGCATACACAAAAAAGGAGCAGCTCAGCATGCTCCTCTGCAAACTTTTTATTCAAAACCTAACAATTTGCATGTACAAAATGAAACTACCAGGTCAAGTAATCCGACATTTTCACCCTTGAAATTGATTTGGAAGCTGCAGCTAGTGAAATATAGGAAACAAACAGGTATTGGAAGCACCTTACAGAAACTACATGACAGTAGTTTTAAAGACTTATGTTGGTTGCCAGTGTGCTTCTGATCTGAATTAAGCTACTGGATGATGACATTTAAGACCCTAAACAGCCTGGGATCTCAGTACATGAAGGAGCACTTCGCTCTATGTATACCTAGTCGAGCACTGAGATTTGCCGAAAGGGCCCTCCTCTGTGTCCCACCACTGGGTGTAATACACGGTGCCAGCAAAGAGAGCTGTCTCTGATATGGGGCCCTGATTATGGAATACTTTTCCACTGGAGGCCTGATCAGCACTAAAATTGGCTTTAGTCTGGTGTAAAATTAAGACATGATATTTTTTATCAAAGCATTTGGTGTCTCAAGGATTTTGTCTAACTCTGCACAGGTACATGGTTATAAGTTTTTCAAAAGTGTTTGAACAGTTAAATAATTTAAATATAAAATCACAGAACCACAGAGTTGGAAGTGACCACAAGAGCCATCCAGTTGAAACCCATTCTGCCATGCAAGAATATCCCATCAAAGCACTTCCTTTGATGGTTCCTTAAAAACCTCCGAAGGAGGAAAAGACTCCATCAAACTCCTAGGCAGCATATTCTAC
The DNA here is from genome assembly GCA_948472985.1 of Iguana delicatissima. Lineage (NCBI taxonomy): Eukaryota > Metazoa > Chordata > Lepidosauria > Squamata > Iguanidae > Iguana > Iguana delicatissima. The sequence goes on from CAOKZL010004015.1 coordinate 39,438, forward strand.
TGTCAAATTGCTCTTATCATCAGGAAGTTCTTCCTAACATTTAGGTGGAATCTCTCTTTCTGTAGTTTGAAGCCACTGCTCTGTGTCCTAGTCTCTGAGCAGCAGAAAACAAGCCTGCCCTATCTTCCATATGACATCCTTTCGAATATTTAAACACAGCCAAGATGTCCCCTCTTAACTTTCTCTCCTCCAGGCTCAGCTCCCTAAGCCACTCTTCATGGGGCACGGTTTCCAAGCCCTTAAAAGTGATAAAATTTGTTTTAAATGGTTAAATAGTTTAAATATACTTTTAGACTTTTTAATTTTACTATTTGTTGTTTCAAATTGTTCCAAATGATCTTAAACTGATTTTATTGGGTGCCACCTGGAGATCTGGTGATATAGAGTGCATCATATTTAAACAAACAAGTATTCAACATGGCACTGGACTGTAATCTTAATTTTTTTTTAATCCTAAAGGCACCTGTAGGTGCCTTCTCTCTCTTAGCTCACTTTTCTGGGCCAAAGGAGAAAATGTTGGTAGTGTGAATGATGTGCTTCACCTCAGCTTTAGGTGTTGCTCCCATGAAATTTCCAACCTAAAAACTTTTAAAGATGAAAACTCAAAACAGGATGTCTTTGTGTCGAGAGATGACCATAGGCCCATCACATCTATATTAATTGCTGGTGGCACTAAAACCCAGAAAGCAAACAGAAATGTATTATCTCACTGAATAAAGACATATTTTTTTCCAATTTTCAAAAACCTACAGATGTCACAACAATGGCTTTAAAAAAAAAAACTCAACCTAACTTCAGAGAGAAAGGGAAAAGAGGGGTGGGCAGAAGGAGAGAGAACTGGCCATAACAAAATTAAAATAGTTCAGAGGATTAAATACAGGAATGTGCCAAAATGCAGCCTACCGCATGAAAAATTAGACAAGACTCTCAGGCTGAAGTAACGCTAGAACCAGCAATTACCTCATGCTGTTTCCCTCCCTTTAATTAAAATCAACAAACAAGGGGAAATAGAGATTCTGCAATGCTCCAAAGGAAATATGACCACGGAGGCTGCTGGGATTCCTTCAAAAATAAGAACTCCTGTTTCTGGCTCTGTGCTTCTTGTTGCTGGACTTCTTGTGGTCTGAAGATTGCGAAAGTGACCTACAAACCTTTATCTCCCCCTCTGTGCCAGACTAGGATGAAATCGTAAACTTCTCAGAAAAGCATGGCTCAGACCATCCGTTTCCCTACCTGAGCCTCACTCTGGATGGCTGCCACATTCTGGCAAGAGTTTAGCAGACACAAGTCTATACACACCTTAATCCAGGTGGCGTTCCAACCACTACATCTCTTTTTTGCAAGGTATCAAGTGAAATGTGATTCAAGGGTCTGGCAAGGGATTTACAACTCTCAAGAGAGAGAACAACTCAGGCAGAAGCAGGAGACTGTTAAATAAAAGCAAGGTTTATTTAAGAAGACAAACCACAAATACAAGGTTATGCAGAAAATTGCTATGTATTGTTGTGAAAGTGGATACTGAAGAAAGCTGAGAGGAAGCGAATAAACTCAAATGTAGTGCTAGAAGAGAGTTCTATGGATACCACGGACTGCTAAAAAAGTCAGATTAATGGGTTTTAGAGCAAATCAAGCCTAAATTCTCACTAGAAGTCAAGACGACTAAACTGAGGCTGTCATCACTAGACGTACCATGAGATGAGAGGACTCACTGTAAAAGATGATAATACTTGGTGAAGTGGAAGGCAGTAAGAAGGGAGGAAGACCTCAGTGCAGGTGGCTAGAGTCTACCAAGGAAGCCACGGCTGCCCTGAATTTGAAAGACCTAAGAAGGGGAGTTGATGACGGGGACTCTTGGTTGTCACCTGTTCATAGAGTCACCAGAAGTCAAAGTCTACGAGATGGCAAATAACAACAACAGCATATAGAAAAATTGAAAGGATAACCAATGCTTATGTAGTCTCTACATATTACAAGCCAGGGCAGTGCATGAAAAGTTACTTTTAAAAGTAATTTCTCATAGTTATAATTTCAAACACACCCACATATATAAACAATAAAAAGTTGCAGTTATATTCACCTTCTTAAATACTGGATTCTTTGCTCAAAAAATTCAGCTGAATACTACAAGATCCTGTCTTCCCATCCAATTTGTCATCTCCACATCCATAACACACCATGAAAAACAACACAAGCCAATCCTTGAAGCATGTGATATTCCACCTTTAGTGAATCTTGCACCCCATAACCATCATAGTAGTTACTTGCAAAAATATACAGTCACACTACAAAAGAAGTGATGCTATCTTTTAATAAGTCACAGTTATTATGGAATGCATTTATGTATTTGTTATTGTTAAAATAATTAATTACAAGTAACTCACTATTTGTACCTACCTACTCCCAAACACTGAGTTAGAGATGAAATACAAAATGAACCCAGGCTTGTCTGAGGCATTGGTTTATTGCCTCTCAACCCACTACAAGCCCCAGAGGTGATGTAAAATTATCACATTTATTTAATTTATACCCCACCTTTCTCCTCAAACGGGATCAAGACAGCTTCAATGAAAACATTTCAAACATTAAATATGTGGACTAAGAACATTTAAAACAAAACTCCTATTTTAAAAATATTTATAAAATAAGAGGCAATTAAAACAGCTAAAAATAACAGCCAGAACTTCTGCCCCTAATTTTAAGCACCAACGACCAAGTGGTTGCTGGAAATTCAGAAGGGATGGAGCCAGACGGCCTTTGCCTGGGAGAGAACTCCACAGTTAGGTGCTGCTACTGAAAAATCCCTGTTATGTCCATCTACCAACCTAGCCTCACAGGCCTCCACTGAAGATCTTAGATTTCAGGCAGGCTTATATGACAGGAGGCAATCTTCTGAATACCTGGCCCTAAGCCATTTAGGCCTTTATAGGTTAAGACCAGCAACTTCAATTGATTTAGCAAGACAATTATTAGAAAGTTGCAGTCCCATCTGTATTTTTGATGTATCCAGGTAACAGAAGTCTCAGGGTTACAAAAACTCACATATTGTACACACATATTAACATACTGCTACCTGCCCCAAGTTCTCAGACAGGGTGGGATATATATACAAACACACACACACACACACACACACACACACACACACACACAGAGATATTTATATATATTCCTCCAATTTGTTTTGTCATAGGATGTGTGGGTGGTTGTGGTTATGTGCCTTATGTGTCACCTGTCGACTTATGGTGATTTCATGAATTTCACAGGATTTTCTTACACAAGGAATACTCAGAGGTGATCTTGCCAGTTCCTTGCCCTGAAACGCAGCCTCAAGGACCTGGTTTCATTAGCAGTCTCCCATCCAAGTACTAACCAGGGCTGACCCTGCTGGGCTTCCAAGATCAGACAGCATCTGGTACCTTTAGGGTATTTAGCCTGCTTGTCATAAGATACTCCACTGTAAAAGTACCAAACATCATAGAATCACAGAATCATCAAGTCAGAAGTGACCAAAATGGCCATCCAGTCCAACCCCATTCTGCCATGCAGGAGTACAAAATCAAAGCACTCCTGACATATGGCCATCCAGTCTCTTTTTACAAACCTCCGAAGAAGGAGATTCCACCTTACTCCCAGGCAGCAGCATATTCCACTGACAAACTACTCTTGCTATCAGGACGTTCTTCCTAATGTTTAAATGGAATCTCTTTTCCTGAAGTTTGAAGCCATTATAACGTGTCTAAAGTAATGCTCTTTTAATCCAAGAAACTGTCTTTTCTGACAAGCAGCAACTTTCCAACAAATGTCTCTGAAATGTCTCTGTACAAACATTTGTCCCTTGAACTACGCAGTGAAATAATTAACTAACTCTCTCTTGTAACATGACTCAGAAAGCCAGTTTCTCCTGCATGATATGGTCACAGCAACAAGGTTGCTTCTTCCAGAAAGGAGTCAAGACATGGTCAACCAAGCTCTAAAACCTCCTGATGAAAAAATGATCTGGTTTCTACTAACTAATCACAGACGTCACCTAAAATACACTAAGGCTGTGAAGCCTCTATTGGAATATACCTAACAGGATAAACGCCACGTTAAAACAAGACACAGCATACATGTTACATGGATTCCAGACATTCGTTTTAGTCTCATGTTATTGCAGTTTTCATGAGTAAACTGTACAGGTCTGTAGAGCTGCAATCATTCAGCCTTGCTCATCCCAGACTATGCCAGGAAATAAAAAATATTTATTTTATTTTCAAGTTGGCTCATCTTCATGATGGAGCTCAAGGTAGTACACCTGAGGCTTCCAGTTGGTCTCCCAGTCAAGTACTGTTCAGAGTACCTTCAGCAAGGTTTTTTGCTCCATGTGCTTTTGCGGTATATTTCTGGTATGGAGGAAAAGTGTCATTTTGGTGGTCAACAACAACAAGTCATTACAAAAACCAAGACTTCCAGGAAGACTGCAATAAGTAAAGGATGAAGTTTTGATTTATCTCTGCAGTCCAGACATCTTCCAAAAACTCTGAATAGTCTATAGTAGGCTATAAAAGCTACATGGCTATTCTGCATCATAATAAACCAACGGGCTCCTTCTAGTAGGAATCCACTTAACTAAAACAAGGGTCCAGTCCACTTCCATGACTGCTATTTCAATATTTGATTTTGCTCCAACAGGGAGACATGCATGCAGTGGGGACAATGGTTTACGGACCGTGCTATCTAGGCGCTTAGAGAATGCAATGTTTTAATGTTTCTCCTGTCACACTATGCCCAGTCTCAAGCCCGATGGAACAGTACAAGAGAAGAGGTGGAGATGCCTTTCCTAACAGCCAGCCTTCGTGACAACTGGCACACACTACTGGCTTCATTTCCCAGTTTATGGCTAACTTTGCAGTCTTGACATATTTATACATTCCTGAGCGTTTTCTGGCACAAGGACTGTTTGCCCGCTTAATTCTGTTTTGCCGCTCTCTGCAGCTGTGAGCTGATGTTCCTTTAGAAAGAGGCTGACTTCTCACTTGCCATTTTCATAGCAAATGAGAGGAACTATTTGTTTTTTACATATTAAAAAAAAAGCTTTTTTAATGTATTCCTGTTACATCCAAAAAAAGTGAAAGAGCAGCTTCACCCTCTGTTGTTACATCTGAGGTAAAAGGAAATTGCTTCGGAATGCATAAAATCAGTAACTAAATGTGTACTTTAAAAAAGATCTATTGCCTGATACACTGTGACTTTGTTATTAAAATTCACTAATTAGTCTAGTGGGGCTTTTTATTCCTCCTCCCAGTTTGAGCTGGAGTATGCAAGGCTCTCCTGGTTTTCTCAAAGGTAAACCAAACCCCCCTCTTAGTGTGCCATTTTTCTAAGAAGACTATCTCTAACTGCTAGGTGGTATCTGATGTGAATTATAAAAGCCAAGAAGGAACAGCTTCCCTTGATATTAAAATCCATTTAGAACTTCCCTAAATGTATTTTAATTGACATCTGCATGCAGCAGAACCAAAGACATGACTTGTGATAGTCCTATATTATAAATGTATTCCTTTCATTTTCTAAAGCAATTTTAACATAAGACGACAAAGGGAAAAGGAGGAGAGCAAAACCATTAACCCAGAGGCTTTCTTTAACCTCTTAAAGACTTTTCTGAAAGCTGCAAGGGGAGTCTGACGTTCTTTTGTTTCAAACTGTTAGGCATTTCCAAAAACTCTGTGTTGAGTTTTACATTTTAATTTCACCCAGCTGCCAAAAAGTTCAGATAGCACAAAATTTCTGGAATAGACACTACTTATCTTAAAGCAGGGCTGGGAAGTCTAGGCCCCAGAAAAAAAAGCTTGCTGGATTCTACCTCCTTCAGGACCAGTTAGCAGGGCCAAGGAGCAGAGACAATGGATGCTATAGTTCAGCAATACTTAGAGAGCCACCATTTCCCCACCCGAACAATGAAGGAATGCCCTTCCCACTTTCCAATTACTCTATCACAAATTCTTTCCTTGGACAAGTCCAATCCCAGCTTAGGGCTAATTCCCCACCACTCCGCTGCCACCCATCACGCCACACTGGTGCATTTCAGCAAGCTAAAAGTGACCTAACATCATTTCCAGTCATTATGAGATAAACTATTTATTATTCATAGAGGTGGAATATATATATGGGTGAAATCTTTCAGATTTGGTTCTCATTCTAGTCTCTGGAGGAAACAAACTTACTCTATCTTCAATGTGACATCCCTTCAGTTATTTAAAGAGAACTATCATGTCCCCTCTCAGCCTTCTCTTCTGCCAGTTAAACATATCCAGCTTCCCAAGTGGTTCCTCAGAAGCCTTGGCTTCCAGATCAAGACTTAATCATCTTGATTGCCATTCTCTGGATATGCTTCTGCTTGTCAATATCCTTCTTGAACTGGAGCGCCCAGAGCTGGACCCAGGATTCCAGGTGAGGTCTAACCAAAGTCTAAGGAACCCCTACAGGGTTCCGTGCCTACTGAGCTGAATTTGGACTTGCAAACCTGGATACTTATTCTTACTTAGCTGCAGAAAATCTTCTTTACTGTATCTTACCTGATCAAACACTTCTGGCTGTTGAGGGTGTTATAACAGAAGCATAGTGATTCTCAATGGACATTTCAAGTAATAAAAGTACACCATTTTTCTCTCTGCTGCTAAAGAAAGAAAAAGCTGCCTTACTCTTCATTTCTTTTCATCTACAACACAATGATTCCTAACTGTGTTTTTTTTAAAAAAGGATGGAATGTATGTTTTTCACTGCAACTTGTGCTCTGATTTGAGAAAACAAGGGACATGTAGCCATCTTATGTGCTTCTCCTAAGGCAAGCAAGACTAGACTGCAGAGGACAGAAAGCCTCAAAGTGGGCTGAAAAACAAAGCCTGTAAGTAACCATCACAAGAGAAGAGAGGAAAGGGGAAGGGAAGGGAAGGGAAGGGAAGGGAAGAGAAGAGAAGAGAAGAGAAAGAGAAGAGAAGAGAAGATATGCCATGTTTGCTCTCCAGCCAGAGCAAAGAACTCTTGGGGAATCAGCAACCCATTCCCCCAACACACACACAAGTTATTCAGTGAATTAAAACCATTCCCTGAACATTAAAACCATTGAGAAACAACTGAACAAAAACATCTTTAAGCTGTGTGCTATGCACAGCTTGGTGGGGCAATCAAACTTTCCCAAGTTTCAAGGGAAAGGAAACAAACCATTAAACATTTTTATGGGCAAAGGAATGCAGACTGATGACACTCATTTGTCATACACCTTGGCTTTTTTGAAAAAAAGAAGAAGAGGCAAACTAGCTTGGTCAGTTTTCCATCCTGGAACAAGAATGGAACACCAGTTATATTATTGATCATGGATTCTCAGCACCTTCCTGTATTCTTTGGAACACCTTTCCAAGTTTAGGTTTAGCAGCAAAGTTTTAAATGGCTCAGGCCCAAAAAAGTTTAAGATCACCTCCAGCCACGTATTTTCAAAAAAACACGTGGCTACTTGTCCTGAAATGTATGGACAGAATGGCAAACAAACACAGAACATGAAAGTACAGTAGTTCTGAAGGTACTGCTGGGGGAAGCCAGAGTATTTTTGAAATCCCTTTCAACCTGTTAGATCCACCCCCTACATAGGTAAAAGTGTGCCTACTCCTCTTCAGCCATATTGTCTGTATATCTTTTTTGAGGTGAGAGGGAAAACAAAAAACCTACAGTCTGGCAAATTTTTATTACACCAATCAAAAACATATACTTGGAAGGAAGGATTGTTTGCACCAAACAGGCACTACCAGCAACCCATTTAAATACTCCCTGTTGCTTATGTGTATAACCATACCACGGAGATCAGAACCATAAGCAATTTAGAGTGACTTCTGTCGCATAAAGCTCTATCCCATTCCACTTCTTTATTTATACCCCACTTTGCCCCAAAGCTGGTACCTGAAGGAGGTTACAAAACAAAAAGACTACAGATAAAAACATATTTAAGGACCCAGGATGGTGTAGTGGTTCGAGTGTCAAACTATGACTCTGAGAAACTAGGATGCAAATCCTCAGCCAGCTGTAGAAACCCACTGGGTGACCTTGAGCAAGTCACACTCTCTCAGCTTCGGAGGAAGGCCATGGCAAACCTCTTTGGAATAAATGCTGCCAGGAAAACCTTTGAGAGCTAGTATGGTATAGTGGCTTGAGCGTTAAGACTAGGACTCCAGGAGACCAGGGTTAAAAGAGTGACTCAGCCATGGAAACCCACTGGGTAACCTTGGGGAATTCACACCCTGTCAGCCTAAGAAGAAGGCAGTGGTAAACCCCTTCTCAATAAATATAGCTAAGAAAACTCCAGCAGCAAGTTGCCATAAAGGAGTGAACTTGAAGACATTTGACAAACCAAAATTTTGCTACAAACGTGAAAAAGCTATGATTAAAGTAGTGTTGAACTATCTGTAGAAGTACAATCATTTAAAATATTTAAAGCAAAGAATAAAGTATAGCACACACAAAACCAGAAGAAGCTGTTTTCTTGTAAAACACTTAGTTCCCCAAAGTCTTCTGGAATAAAAAGGTCTTTACCTCCCACGATAAGGCCAGCAAAGGGGGGGGGGAGCAACCTCAACTTCCCTAGAAAGGATCATAGGAGAAGATCCCTCCCTAAAGATGGAATGGCTACCCAAGACTGACCTGAAATTATTTCTGATGTACACACTTCCTTGCTAATTTCTCTTTTATCAGTCTCATTTACAACCCCTGGGAAAATGGTAGACTCTACTATACATATTAAAGTAACTTGTTTACTGTTGGTAGTGGTGGTGGTTATTGTTATTGTGTGCCTTCTAATCATTTCCAACTTATGGGAACCCTAAGGTTAACCTATTGGCAAGATTTGTTCAGGGGTGCCATTGTCCTCCTCTGAAGCTGAGAGAGTGTGACTTTCCTGTGAAATTTTAGGGACAACCTATTAGAAGTACCCTAATTTCCAATTAAATAGATTGTTGCCTACCAACAGATTAGCCAGTTTCTCAGATGTCATAGTACTTTGAATCTGCTGTCTTCAGCTACTCATCAGGAAAGTGTGGGAGACACTATTGAAGTAGAAAGCTAACAAGCTGGTAGATAATATATAGAGAGAGTTGTACAACATTAGCTGGTATTCTCTGACTGTACATGGGCAAAAATATATAATTATCAGCCAGTTAAATGGGTTTAAAGCAGGTATTTAGCATTAAATATTGCTCACTATTATCTCTCACACATTTGAATTTCCAAACAAAATCTGATCTCAGACACTTAAGATAATTAGAGTTGAGCTGAGTGTGGGACTAGCTGAAACACACGAAAATCAAAATCCTTCAAGCTCTGGCTAAGTGCAGAAAGCCACCACATGCATTAATATAAAAAACCTGCAAAATTCAACAAACACAGAACTGACAATGTGAATATTTACACTTGAGATCAAAATTCTTTCGCTCAGATTCTCAATTTTTGAAGACAGAAAGGTCTGTTGATAAAGGTGTTCTCTTTGTCAGAATACTTACTTATATCTCTAGTATTGGTTTTTCCACCCAATCTTGAAGTCTTTTCTATATTTACTGAGATCTTAACCAAGCCATTACCTCTGGTTCTTGCAAGTTTAACATGAACACATAAGGAAAGGAGAGCCCATTTTCAATTATTCTTAAAACTGAGCTGTGGCCTGCTCCAAGAAGCAAGTGTATTGTTAGCTACCTTGCAACACATCTAAAACCAACGACTTATTCTTTCCTCACATCATCAATAACAGAGCAGCATGCCTTTTATTTGCATTCTCTTGCCCACCTGAAGTACCTAAGGAATGACTAAGTGGCAGTGACAGTATAAGGAAACAGGGTACGCCATTTTGGAGAAACAGCTACAGCCCTCTCCCCACTCTTTTCTGTATTTGTGTACCATCCAAGGTAAGATCTTTAGGTATCTTAGTCTCCAAGATCCCATCTGATCTTGGAAACTAAGCAGGATCAATCCTGGTTAATACTCAGATGAGAGACCACCAGACAATACCAGGTGGATTCCGTTACATCAGGTGAATGGGTCAGTCTTACTAGAAATACTGTTATTTCCAATCATTTCTTCCATGGTCCAAAATTCTTTTATACTACTTTGCTTCTATATAAATAGCAAGTTAGTCTGCAGGTAAAGCATCACAACAATCCAAGATGAAATAATTACAAACAGCAATGGCAAACAGTTAATACAGACAAAAGCTACAAAGTCTCAAGCCACGACTTTTTGTCATAGGTAAAAATTTACTCTATCCATAAACTGGCATCTAATTCCTCAAATATCTAAAAGCTGTTTGCTGTATTCATTTATTCTGAAGAAAATACACGCATATTTTGGGATCTTGCAACTCTTCTAGTCTGTATCTTGTGGCCCACAGCTACGGGCGTGTGTAGTTCAGTTTCTCATTGAACTCAGGTGGGGAGCCAAACACAAGATCTGGGGAGTCTGCTCAAACCCCAAATGCTGCCTACAACAGCTAATCACACTCTGCTAAAATGATGAACCATTAACACAGATAGATTACTGACATCTACTACATGCCATAGCAACAGCCTGGTTCAGTTTATTGGCAAAAGAATGAACCATAGTGAACCATAGCCACTTATTCACCCTCATCTCCTGCTTTTTGTACATGAGGCAAAGAGACTAAAAGCTTGACATTTCCCATTGCTATAAGCCATGTTTTCCCATTATGTCTGAACACAAGCCACTGTGGTTCATTCTAACTAGGGCTAGTCAACAAAGCAGAATCTGAAGCTAAGGCTTGTCAACTTGGCCTGTTTCAACTATCACCACAAGAATAAACCAATGTTACCAGAAATCAGCCTGGTAACAGGAAAATACAGTTTGCTCAGAAGCAAAACCAAAAGCTGTTTGTCTCTACTGTTTAAAGTAAAATGGGAGAGGCACAAAGCCAAGGCTTGTCAAAGTTCATTGTTGTAATACTAAACAGATACAACAGAACCAAGCTGTTATCCTATTTATGAAATTAATTCTTAACAAGAGATAACCAAAGTTCCACAGATCATTTCTGTTCTTCCCAACTATAACAACTAGTTGAAATAGAGAGATATTTTGGTGTTAAATTTTAGTAGAGTTTACATTTTCTGGTGAATTTTGGGATGTGTGTCTCCTGTAGGTTGGAGAATGCAATTTTCCGAAGAAGGTGGGGTCACCTCTGAAAATTCAGAAGGCTCCAAGAGATCCAGCCAAGAGCACACAGCTCTCTTGTTCCCAGAACTCAATGGCTGCCCGTCCATTTCTGGACAAATTCAAAAGACTGATTATGACCTCTGAAGCCCTATATCGCTTGATTCCAGGTATCTGAAAGACTATGTCTTCACATATGAGCCTGCCCAGGTTCTAAGATCTTCCATCACTTCCCCAACTTGTCAAGCATGTTCGGTGGAAGCAACAAAGAGAGCCTTCTTGGTCCTCCCTCCTCAGGGAGGCTAAAATGGTTCCCTTCTGCTGTCCTTCCACAAACCAGTGAAATATTTATTTTATTTTATTTTAACAGGCTTTTACGAATTGTTTTTATTGTTATGTGCCTAAGGAACTGCAGCCCTAAGGAACTGTCTGAAATGGCCTTTTAACAGTGTGCTGTTTGTTGATTTTTATCTTCTGTCTTTCAATGGCTGTTTAATAGCTTTAATTGCATTTAATTACAGAATGTTTAATTACATTTAAAAATAACTTGTATGGGTTTTTTTTTACTGATAGCTGTCTTTGTATGTATTTTAATCAGTATTTTTTAAAAAGAAAATGTAAGTTGTCTTAGTCCCAGTATTGGGGAAGGGCCAGGATATAAATGAAGGCCATTTCCACACTAGACTGTTATAGCGCAATTATTCCACTTTCAACATCCTATGGAATCCTGGGGTTTGCAGTTTAGTTTGAATCAAAGGCCCCTCCCTAAACTGCAAACCCCAGGACTCCATAGGATGTTGAAAGCGGAATAATAGCGCTATAACAGTCTAGTGCAGAAACGGCTGAAAAAGGAAGAGGAGGAGGGGATGGAAGAGACACTCAGTACCTATAAAGTCAAATGGTAACTGGTTCAGCAGTTATGACTCTGTAATTCTGCCAAACTACCTGACTCTGCACTCTCAAAAACTCACATAGGGGAAAGGGGAAGGAGAAAGATACAATGACAGACCAGCAGCTTTAAAACAGCAGCAAAGATCCTTGGTTGATATATGTATTCTATGATATGGTGATACCTTCAAATCAACCTTTTAAAATTGCCTTGTTATTTCTGAAAGTATGTACACATCATCAACTTCCCAGACAATTTCACTAGCTGGCTATTAATTTGCAATGGTGCTCCCAGCAGTGGGCAGGGAGAAAAAGAAACAAGTGACAAGATATGCAAGTTGTCATCAAAGACAGACTGAAACACCATGGGGGAGTGCTCCTCGCCCACTATCCCACTGGAACTGCAGGCATACTAAGCCAGATTTCCAAGTAGCTGAAACAGAAGATTAGCTTCCAACATCGCAAAGAAAAAAGTCTGTTTCCCTACTGTGAAATGCTCCCTTTCCACCAGGGTCATTCTCTGGTTACACCTTAACGAACGCTCTAATCACTGCAATTGAGCCAAGGAACCTCAGCTCCCTGAGTCCAATGCCAGGTGGCAATCTGCACAGAAGCTGGGGCCAGAAGGCAGTCCGGTTTCCCACACCCATCCAATCCAGCAGGATCTTTTGTTATGAGGTGCTTTGAAAACAGGCTTGGCAATAGGGAATGCAACATGAATTGGTTCTGTGCTCAGTAATACACTGGAAACAAACGCACAGCATACAGAGCAGAGAAGGAGAGCGGGGGGGGGGAGAGAGAGAGAGAATGCAGGATTCCTGCTTTGGGCAGTTCCAGTAATTCATTCCACATGAACAGATTCCTCCACACATAACATCTCTGACAGGTTTAAGCAATTCTTGTGTTTAAAAAAAAAATCACAGCAAGAAGAAGAGAAGGAGCCAAGAAAAGACATCATCTGGGAAGAACAACTTACCTCTACCTCTCCAGAGGTGGAAGATAATTCATGGAGAAATGAAAAACCGGATTCTTCAGTAAATCACATAAACCGAATAAAGGAATCTTAGAACTTCAGTACACGTGCGCAGCTGTCTTCACCGGAGACTTGTCAAATGAGTTCTCCTTTTGAGGGAGGGGGCAGCATCAAATGAATTCTGGAGAGGAAAAAGACCATTAGCTCAACAACTTAAATTCCAGTTTGTTATCTGCTAGCCATGTTCTAATTATTTGGGTTTTTTTTAAAGATACCTGTAACATTTTGGAGAGGGGTTACTGCATCAAGGCAGGGAGCATTCCCACATCTGGCAGGCCCAGCCTACACAGCGCTGTGGGCAATGCTGGTCTCTACCTGGTGAATCCATGTACTGCCTGATGCTGCTTTGCAGGAGGCCATTACAGCTACGCAGGAACATCCTGAGGGGTCAAGCTCCAAGACTTGTCCTCCAACATTTCCTGCACCTTTGCTTTGCAACAACAACGTGGAGCTGTGTTCCTTGAATCCAGGTATATTAATGGGAAAAAAGGAAAAGGCTGGCAATTGCACAGAGGGGTGGGAAAAAGTGTTGAATGTGGCAGTGGATACAGAATTGAATTTTGCACGTGACCTTTCATTAATCTTCCAGTCCCACTGACTGTAAAATATACGTTTGTTAGGGTGCAAGCAATGCCTGCTGAAATCTCAGTCATTTGAGGTCAGGGTTCCTCAAGATCCATCCTCATTCCCAACAACTGCAGTGTGGCCCTTATTGCCTGCACGCCCTACCTGCTGAAGTGTGATCGGAGAGAATAAGGAGATGGGCTTTCTCTGCAGCAGCACCAACATACTACCGAAATCCTTGCTCTAAGAGATTTGCCTTGCCCTACCTCTGACGGCCTTTCTTCTCCAGCAAAAGGCAATTTTGTTTAGGCGAGCATTTTGTTTCCCTTTCTTGGATCTTTTGTTTTTTAATTTACTTCTTTTTCTATTTTGGTGTGCTCCACTGTTTCTTTTTTTTAAATTGGCATTGTTTCTGTGTTCTAAACCACTCATTTCTAAAACTAAGGTGTGTTGAACAGTCCTTATTGAAATGGAAAGACAAGGTAGAAAACACTGATCATATTAAACGGATGGGCCTCGGATGGGACTGCTCAAAAAACAAAAAGGGCAAAGCATGCAAAGACGCCTTCCCAAACATGTTAGCCTTTTGTATCATTGTTACAATCAACCATTGCAGACAAATTATTCCAGAGAGATAGCTGTCATGAGTCTCGGGAAGCAAAAACGATTTGACAAAGACAAAACTAACAGAGTCTGGCAGCTTGTACTCAGTCTATTGACAGATCCTTGAAGTCCAAACTGACTTGCTGCTCTGTCAGAAACAGTGAAGAAGTTCCATGCAGTAAAAGCCTTCACCTCTTGGGACAAGACATACCCTAAATACATTAAAAACACACACACAAAAAAGAATCCACAGGCATCACACCAAACCTGCTGTGGAGCAATCCTCCTCCTCCTCATTCAATTAAGCTTGAAACTTGCCTAGCAGATTGTTTGTAAAGCTTTTTTTCCCTCAGATTTCTTCTCCTGGTGTGTTCCCTAATTACAGTTAAAAGGCTTTTGTTCACATCAGAAAATCTGAAGCTTAGCTTCCTTTCTTTGGCCTCCAATGCTTTTCCTGTTAACAACTGTCTCACCAAATGGGTAAATTTACTCAGAGCCTTTTTTTTTAAATAATTGATGAAGGAAGTAGTCATAAAAGCATCAGTCCAATACCATACATGAGACACTACTTACTAAAAGGATCTAATTTCTTAGAGTCATGATGGTATCAAACCTCATCTGATCTTGGAAGCTAAGCAGGGTCAGTCCCTGTTAGCAACTGGAAAGGAGACTGCCAACAAATACCAGGTGCTGTAGGCTATCTTTAGAGGGGAAACTGGCAAAATCACCTTGTCCCAGAAAGGCCTTTGAAATTCATGGGGTTGCCACAAGCCAACTGGCAACTTGAAAGCACATATACACTCACACACACACCATGGTTAAGAGCAGAAACTGAACAGGAAAGATATAACACCAGGCATTGCGACGGTTCTCCAACACGACTTATCTTCCTATCATTGTGTAAACTTCTATACACTGAGGTTGCCCCGCTTGTCAAGATGTCAAGACATTTGCTCAGGGATCAGTATCACACACACTTAGGTTCACACAACTCTCTCTCCCCACTCCCAGCCCCACACAGAATGCAAACCCATGTGCTCAAAAAGCAAGTTCAACTAGAAGGCCTCAGTTTAAAGTAGATGGAGCTTCACTCACCCAGACTGAAACAGGAGTTTGTAAGTGCCTTGGGAGAACTCAGCAGGGCACAAAAGTGAAAAACTGCTCAGTATTTGGATTCGCAATTTGCTTTCTCCTGCTAAGAATGCGCTCTTCCGACTCATGGATTATAGTATACCCACACACAAAATTAGGCAACATACAGTGGAACAAGAATCTGGACACTCTTTTAAAAATCCAGATAAATGCTGCATTCACACATCACGCTGAACCTCACTTGATTATCACATGTATCAGTTGCAGCCAGCGTCATCATTCCTGCCCCCATCCCATTGTGACTGAGGAGGAGGAGTTTGGAAGTTTTCCCTTTTGCTTTTGCTCCTCGTTAACCACAGTTTCCTGTACCACCCAAATTAGGACCTGTGGTGAACACCAACTCTGGTTAATTTCAAAAGGCTACTTTCACTCTTAATTCCATGTACCAAGGGGTAGCGTTAACCATTTTATGACACACCAGATGACTCCAGCAACCAAAGAGGACAGCTTATCCTGGTCCCCTAGCTGCACAGTTCAGCAAAATTAAAAGCAAGCTAGAGAGGAAAGGGCCCAGCCCTGAATCTCACAGAATCTCACACCTGCACATCACACTAAATCATAGTGCAGTGTACAATAATCCCTGCTTATCCATGGTATTGCTTTCCACGGTTTCAGTTACTTGCAGTACAAAAATATTAAATGAAAAATACTGGCTTCCAAGTGATGGCACCCACTTAGCCTGCTCCAGACCCTGCCATTCATACCTTGCCTGCTTGCTTGCCTGCCCCCCTTGACACACTTTAACTACCTGCCCTTCTGTCCACACCACCACATGAAGCGGCTCTGACATCACCGGTAGTCACCAGAAGTAGTCCTCTTCCCTATATACTATAGGGATTGGTACTATCCAAGGTATCCATGGGGGGTCTTGGAATGTATCCCCTGCCGATGAGGAGGGATTACTGCATTCTGTAAGTGCAGCCAAAATCTCTTAACTGGGGAGAGGAATCCTTAAATTTCAGCCGAAATCCCTGCAAAGAAGTTAAATTAATGACCTAATCACAAATTCTACTAAGAATGTGCACTTGCAAAATGCTGCTGTCTTTCCACTTTTGCTTATCTCAATAAGCTTTGCGCAACTGAAATATTTACATACATGCATGTCCAAGAGAATGTGTTTCTTATTTTGATACGTCCTATTTGATACGTCAGAATTGTACAACTGAACTTTTCTTTATTGTTGTTGCTGATGTTGCTTTATGGTTCATGTTTTTAAATGGTTTTAACTTCATGATGGTTTAATTGCTTAACTTTTGTATGTTGTTAATTTTTAACTAGAAAGGCTTCTCAGGAGCTACTTTTAAAGGGGCTTTTATCTTTTTTAAAATCTTTTTTACTATGTTTTAAATGTGTACTATGTAGTTTTAACTTTGTGTTTTTAACCAAATTGTCTTTTTTTAAAAAAAACTTCTGTATTAGTAATTTTTTAAACTATACCTTGTTTGTAAAGCGCCCTTGATCCTCCATAAGGAGAAATGCAGGAAATAAATAAACAACTATGTTTGAATCATTGTAAGCCACCTTTAATTCCAAACAAGGAAAAATGTGAGAGCTGGGAAAAGGAGGAGAAGGCACTGGCAATCCAGATCAGACTCATTCAACCACTTTAGAGGCTGTGGCAACTTCCTTAATCCCGACTTCCTGAGCATCACCAAGAATTCACCAATAATCAGCCCATGGCCTGTCTGCTCAGTAAGTAAATACTCTTAAGATACAATCAATGTGCTGTATCTAGAAACCCTGTTTTGTATAAGTAACTTCCACAATACCAGCAGATCTCAAGGCAGGGCAGAATCAATCAACCAGCTTGCCTTCAAGTCATTTCCGACCTGTGGAGATCCTAAAACAACCCTATTGCAGGGTTTTCTTGGCAAGATTTATTCAGAGGTGGTTTGCCTTTGCCTCACTTTGAGGATGACAGTGTGTAATTTCCCCAGGGTCGCACAGTAGGTTTCCATGGCCAAGTGGGGATCCAAATTCTGGTTTCCAGAGTCACAATCACCTTACAACAATCTATTTATTTATTTTATTTATTTGTTGTATTTCTAGGCTGCCTTTCTCCCGAAATTGTGACCCAAGGCAGCCATTCAAAACCATTCAAAAACTTTGAACAACTTGAAAGACTTTAACATAATTTAACAAGCCAAATGAAACAAAGGTCACAAAGTGACAGATAAAAACCAAGCTACGAATGTGCCGTGCTTCCAGTGCTTGGGAGAACTGTCTGGCCTTAAATGGGCAATGTTAGCACCAGTCCAAGACAGGGGCACTCCGCAACTGCGGGTGGTACGGCCAGGAACATCTTTGTTCCTTGCAGGTAACCACACCTATTCATGTTCTTTCTATGACCACCGTCTTGGTCTTTTCCCTCTCTGTCAAAATTCAAATTGTAAGCATCTGCAGTTACGGCATTCTACACATTAACATGTACTTAGTGGTACTATATGCATAAACTTTTTTTTTAATTTATGCATTGTTTGTTATAAGCATAGACAGAGAGTGTGTATCTGTGTGAGACAGACAGACAGACAAAAAAAATGTACCTGTCAGTTATTAAGAGACAAGAGCAGATCCTCAAGTGTAAAGATTACATCATTCAATATCAAAGTGAAGATCGTTCATGCCATATTATCTTTGATTTCTATACATGGACAATCTATACACGTACAATCAAGAAAGCTGAGAGGAAGAGAATCAACTCATTTGAAATGTGCTGCTGGAGAATTCTCTGGATGCCATGGACTGCCAAAAAGAGAAATAAATGAGTCTGAAAGTAAATCAAGCCTGAATTCTCACTAGAAGCTGAAATGACTAAACTGCAGCTCTCACTCTTTGGACGTATCTTAGGAGCCAATGTGACTTGGTGGAAAAGATGATAATGCTTAGCAAGGGGGAAAGTAATAGGAAGACAGCATTACAGGTGGATAGACTCAATCAAGGAGGAAACAGCCCTGGGCTTTCAAGACCTGAGCAAGGCAGCCGTGGGGACCATGGAAGTCTCTCATTCAGAGGGTCCCTATAAGTCAACGCCGACTTGATGGTACATAACAGCAACATATAGAGATATGTACATGTGTAGTCACACTCAAGCAAAAAACAAAACCCAAGGCCATAAAGAGGAGGGCTGGGGTTGGTCTCCACTGAGCTCTATGGGACGTGGTTGAAAAGGTGTGATCAGAAAAACTACCAAAAGGGCAAGTCTTACCTACCATCCCACCTGGAGTATTGGGAGACAGGAATATTGGGAGACAGACAACTAACATCAAAGAAAAGGACAGGACTTCTCCATTCTTCTCACTTCTTGAAAAATCCCAGAGACATTTAGGTAGTTACTCCTCCTTCAGAGCTTGAAAATTAGTCATTTTATAAAATTATTTGTACTATCGATTAGTGAGCTGAAAATTACATTGTTCTTTCATTAATAGTTAATTTTAAAAACACAGGATTAACAGAGAAAGGAATGTCATGTATTTGGCTGACACCATTTCCTCTGCTGAGACATTTTGTGGACATTATGCCCTGGTGGCGCAGTGGTTAAATGCTGCTACTGCAGCCACAACATTGTGAGTTCGGTTCCGCAGGGCTCCAGGTTGGCTCAACCTTCCATCCTTCCGTAAGTCGGTAAAATGAGTACACAGATTGTTGGGGGCAATTAGCTAACATACACTGTAAACCATTTAGAGAGTGCTTTGAACTGATAAGCAGTATAGAAATGTAACTGCTATTGCTATTTTGTTTCTGGTGACTTTTTGTAGTTTAAGTTAAATGCCTCAAACTAAAAATGCTCCAAATATTTGGACTATAAATTCTGCGATCCAAATACTGGCAGTCTGGGGTGGTGAGTTTTGTAGTTCAACACATCCAGAAATGGCTAGCTTGGAGAACACAGCTTTAAACTATCCAACAACAGTCCAGTCAGATTTTGTTTAGTCAATAAAAGTTCTCTCTGATCTGCTGTCTCTCTTCTTTTCCTCCCACCCCACCAATACATATGCTATTCACTCATCCTTCAAAACCACATACTGTTTATCTTGATTGGAAAAGATTAATAAGGAATTATGTGTTCATTGTTTGGGAACACAGATTCACAGCAACAAAATTGAATTGTAGCAATAAGCAACTGCCAAACTAACGTTATATCCCTTTTGGATCAGGTTATTTATTCATCATTTATCTAATGAACGTATATCCTGCCTTTCTCTCAAGACTGTCAAAGTTACTAATTTAGTATATGGTTAGAATTCTGTCAATGTCATTTATTTGGGTTCCAGAAAAGCATTTGATAAGGTCTCCCATAACACTTTGATTAGCAAACTGAGTAGATATGAAACAGATGGAAACACCATCAGGGGGATCCATAATTGGTTGGAAAACTATGATGAAAGAGTCATCCTCAATAGCTGTGCTTCAAACTGGAAGGAGGTCTTGAGTGAAGTGCTTCAGAGTTCTGCCTTAGAGCCATTACTCTTTAACATTTTTCTCAATGACTTAGATGGTGTGATGGAGGAAATCCTTACCAAGTTTGCAGATGATACAAAACTCGGAGGGGAGACTAACACATTGGAAGATAGGAACAGAATTCTAAACGACCTTGATAAACTAGAAAATTGGCAGAAATTAATAAAATAAAACATAACAAAGACAAATGTGATGTTCTACATTTAGCACACAAAAATCAGATGCACAGGAATAGGATGGGGGATACATGGCTGAGCAGTACTACATATGAAAAGGACCTTGGTATTATTGCTGACCATAAGTTGCACATGAGCCACGAGTTTGAAGCAGAAACAAAGAAGGCAAATGTTATTTTAGCCTGCATTAACAGAACCATAAATTTTCAAGTCAATGGAAATAACAGTCACACCACATTCTGCTCTGGTTAGGCCTTGTCTGGAATGCTGTGTTCAGTTCTGGGAATTTTATTTTAAGAAGGATATAGACAAGTTGGAGTAGTGTCAGAGAAGGACAACAAGGGTGATAAGAAGTATGGAGAACAAAACAGATGAGAAGAGGCTGAAGGAGCTGGGCGTGTTCAGCTTGGCGAAGAGAAGACTGAGGGGTGACATGCTTGCACTCTTTGTAGAGGGGCTGCCACAGAAAAGATGGAGCAGGTCTTATCTCTGCTACCTCAGAGGGTAGGCTCAGGTCTAATGGGAAGTTACTAGACAGGAGATTTTGACTGAATACTAGAAGGAATTTTCTTGATGGTGACAGCGGTTAGAAAATGGAACTCATTGCCTAGAGAGCTGGTGGGGGTCTCCTTCTCTTGATGTCTTCAAAAAGAGGCTGGACAGGTCCCTGCTGGGGATGCTTTAGTGGGAGATGTCAGAGCGAACAGAGGATTGGACTTGAGGCCCCATGAAGCCCCTCCAATTCTATGGTTCCAAGGTACAAGAATCAAAGGCAGGGAATTCTAGGAGAGAAGAATTTCAACTGTTCCTAAGCCTATCCATAACAATTTTTAGTACTACTGAAGAGCCACATCCTCTGCCTCTCCGCTTGCTTAAAAACCAAGAATCACCGTCTGCAAAAATCAGCAGTACAGTACATTTTGCATGTTGGCACCAAGAGTCTTAAATTCAATGCCTGCCATCTTCAGTACTAATAACCCCAATGCTCTGCACCTTACTTTACTACGCATGTGTTCAGGGGCCTTGCCCTTGAAAATAAGACTCTAGAATCACACTGAGCTTAGAGGATGCCCAGCTCTTCTTATAAGCTCTTCCTTGCTGCAAGCCCCAGCCACACTGCCTTTGTCCTCTCAGTGTAAACAGGAACACTGGAATGCATAGCACAGACCACTCTGGAAACCTGACCCAGACCAACACATGGATCTGTCATGGATAGACAGATAGAACTACCGCTTATCTGTTTAAATCCCAGAAGCTCCCACATGCTAAGGCTACTGAAATAAATCTATGTTCCCATTCTTTCGTTTTGTCCTGTCTATCTTGGTTTCACATGCACTTCTGAAAACGTTTACAAAAAAAGATTCGGGAAGGAACTGACTGGTGAACACATGATCGTTAGAGCAGCCTGAAATGTCTTCCCTAGAGACTAACACATTTATTATGGTATGAGTTTTCATGGATGACAGCCCACTTCATCAGATGCATGAAATTTTACCCAGACTGACATGGCGAGAGTTGGATTGTAGACAGAAGGAAATTAAATGCAGAATGTACTTATTATTAGCAAATACATTATTAACACTAACTATTCAGCAAATTATTGTGACTAACACAAACATCGAAGCACAAGGTAAGCCAATGAAAACATCTTATTACTATAAGCACTGCATCTGTTGAATTTGCTCCTTCTGTGTAAACAAAAAACAAACAGTACCTGTTGAATAACTGCCTGTCACAAAACTTTCATAAACTTTCAGGGAGGCCTCCAAGGGGGAAAAGCAGTCTCAAACTTGCTCAAAATCATAGGAGTGATACCTTGAAAGAAAGAACCTCTGCTGATTTAGTGTCTGTATGAAATCAGACCTAGAGCAGTTTGCTGCTGTAATCCAATGCGTGTATATTCAAAAGTCAGTCCTACCAAATTCAATGGGACTTATACCCAGATAAATATGTGCAAGATTGTAGAGCTGCCCTTCAATGTTTTCAAATTAAGGACTGGAACTGTGTAAGCCTCCAGTGAAAGTGGAACTGCAATCTTCAGCAGCCCTAACCGAAAGAGCCAATGGTGAGAATGCTGGCACTTGCCACAAGATCCTTTATTCTTTCAAAAGTCTTTCAGGGTAATTCACTTACACAAAAATAAACATGGGCTTTTTTGGTGCAAACCAAATTATTGTGTGTGCAGAAAATGTTTTCTAAACAGGCAGCAGTAGACTTTACATAGAAAGCATTGTTTCCTGTACAAAAGGGAGAGAGAGAGACAGAGAGAAGGAAGAGCACAGGAAAACCAGGTGTGTTTCAGCACAAAAGAATTCAGCGAAAGTCTTCCAAACGTGCAAACAGTGGGGAAAAAAGTCACAGAAATCTTTGTTCTTGCACAGTAGGTAGAAAACAACAGAAATTATTTTGTCCTTGTATACGACAGCAAAATACATGAGGACATCACAATGATTTAGGCAATCTGCCACGGTCTTTTTCATGACATGATGACCCAGCACTGAACCATGTGCTCTTCCTCCTCCAGACACCATATTTTTTTCCACCCCTCCTTGCTGTAATGAGAGAGAAGGGGGAAATGAAGTAATTATTAAATTTATGTGTTGATTCCAAGCCCTACTTCTCTGAATTTGAACAAAGCAAAGTGACACAACAGTCGCTCTTCCACGCAGCAACAAATCCCTACATACAATTGGCCCTCTATATCCACAGATTCTGCATCCACGTATTCAACCAACCATAGCTTGAAAATATTTTTTAAAAATGCAAAAAGCAAACTTTGATCTGGCCATTTTATATAAGGGACACCATTTTATTTCCCCATTGTACACAATGGGGGGTCCTGGAACCAAACCTTACCGAGGGCCCACTGTACTGTAGCCAAACAGTGCACTGTGGCACTAGACTAGGTCCAGAGTGCAAAGGAAAGAGTTCCAAGATTCCAGCAGCAAATAAAACTTTACCAGAATGAAGAAGCTAGTAAGATGTGGACTGGACATGGCTACTGTCAGGTGGATTTGTAACTGGTTGACTGACCGTACCCAAAGGGTGGTCACCAATGGCAGATTCTCATCCTGGAGAGAAGTGACTAGCGGGGTGCCACAGGGTTCTGTCCTGGGCCCGGTGCTGTTCAATATCTTCGTTAATGACTTGGATGAAGGAATAGAGGGCACGCTGATCAAATTTGCAGATGACACCAAATTGGGAGGGGTTGCTAATACGCCTGATGACAGGACCAAAATTCAAAAGGACCTGGACAGATTGGAGAGCTGGGCCAAGGCTAACA